>CATIWF010090842.1:0-44991 GCA_949630135.1 Balakata baccata | reverse complement strand
GAGAAAGTGGACCACTTGATTTAATCCACAGTGATGTATGTGATTTAAAATTTGTTCAAACAAGAGGTGGAAACAAATATTTTATCACATTTGTGGATGATTGCACAAAATATTGTTATGTGTATTTGCTTAAGAGCAAAGATGAGACTATAGAGAAATTTAAACTCTATAAAATTGAGGTTGAAAATCAACTCAATAGAAAAATCAAGGTTTTGAGAAGTGACCGTGGTAGTAAATATGTGACACCATTTGGTGAATTATGTGCACAACATGGAATTATATATGAGATCACAGTGCCATATTCACCACAATCTAATGGCATGGCTGAAAAGAAAAATCCTATCTCGAAAGAAATGATGAATGCAATACTGATAAGTTTTGGGTTACCACAAAACATGTGGGGGCAAGCCATATTGTCTGCTAATTACCTTTTAAATAAGGTGCCCTATAGTAAGCAAGACAAAACTCCTTATGAATTATAGAAAGGGAGAAAACCATCCTATAAATACTTGCGAGTGTGGGGGTGTCTTGCTAAAGTGGTAGTGCCTATACCAAAGAAAGTGAAAATATGGCCAAAATTAGTTGATTGCATTTTTATTAGTTATGCACATAATAGTAGTGCTTATTGGTTTCTTGTGTATAAATTGGAAATTCTGGAAATTCATAAGAACACGATTATAGAATCAAGGAATGCGTCATTCTTTGAACATATATTTCCTTGTAAGAGTTTGGAAGAGGCGAATTCATCCAAACGGCCTTTTAAGGCTATTATTGAAAATAGTCAAGATCAAGTTCATGATGAAGAGTTTGGTTTAGAGGATGAGCCTATTGAGATAGAGCTCAAGCATAGTAAAAGAGAAAAGACATAAAAGTCTTTTGGACTAAATTTTTTGACCTACTTACTAGAGGCAGAACCTCAAACTTATAATGAGGTTATAAACTCTTTAGAAGGTTTTTTTATGGAAAGAAGCTATTAAGAGTGAGGTTGATTCCATTTTGCAGAATTATACTTGGGAATTAGTGGATTTGCCTCTAGGATGTAAACCATTAGGATCCAAGTAGATTTTCAAAAGGAAAATAAAGGCTGATGGTTTAATTGATAAGTATAAAGCTAGCCTTGTAATTAAAGGTCACAGACAAAATGAAGGCCTAGATTATTTTGATACTTATTCCCCTGTAACTAGGATCAATTCTATAAGAATGATTATAGTGATTGATGTGTTGCACAATCTTGAAATACATCAAATGGATCTAAAAACTACTTTTCTAAATAGAGATTTAGATGAAGAGATCTACATGATACAACATGAAGGGTTCATTGTCCCAGGAAAAGAAAAAAAAAGTATGTAGATTGGTTAAATTATTATATGGTTTGAAGTAAGCCCCTAAGCAATGACATGAGAAATTTGATAGTGTTATGCTATCTAGTTGCTTCAAAATTAATGAGTGATAAATGTGTTTATGTCAAAAACACCAGTGACGGTTATGTCATATTATATTTATATGTCGATGACATACTCATTATTAGTAGTAATGACAAAATGGTCAACTCTATCAAGGATATGTTAAATTCAAAGTTTGATATAAAAGATATGAGACTAGCATATGTGATTCTAGGAATTAAAATTACTAGAAGATTAGATGAGCTGACCTTGAGTCAAACTCATTATATTGATAGAATACTTTGTAAATTCAATAAAAATGATACCAATATTGCTAGAACCCCATTGGACTTGAGCCTCCGTCTATCAAAGAATAGAGGAGAAAGTGTGTCTCAAGTAGAATATGCTCGAGTGATTAGTAGTCTTATGTACTTAATGAATTGTACAAGACCAGATATTGCTTATTCAGTAAGTAAATTAAGTCGATATACGAGTAATCCAGAGCTAGATCACTGGAAAGGAATTGTAAGAGTACTTAGATATTTAAGGTATACTCGTAATTATGGACTGTATTATACCAGATATCCAGCTGTACTAGAAGGTTACAGTGATGCTAATTGGATTTCTGATATAAAAGACTCAAAATCCACTAGTGGTTATGTATTTACACTAGCTAGTGCAGCTGTGGCTTGGAAATCTTCTAATCAAACTGTTATAGCCAGATCTACGATGGAATATGAGTTTATTGCATTAGACAAATGTGCTGAAGAAGCTGAATAATTACGCCATTTCTTAGAAGATATTCTGAAATAGAAAAGTCTTGTGCCACCAATATGTATACATTGTGATAGTCAATTTGCAATTGGAAGCGTATAAAGTAACATGTATAATGGTAAGTCTAGACATATTCATCATAGACATAATACCATTAGGCAACTGCTATCAACATGGGTTATTGCTATTGATTATGTAAAATCAAAGGATAACATTGCAGATTCGCTAACTAAAAGGTTAAATCGAAAGCAAGTTGATAAATCATCAAGAGGAATGAGACTTAAATCCGTAAGAGGATAATAAGTCGATACCCAACCTAGATGACTGGAGATCCTAAGATCTAGGTTCAATGAGACAACCTAATTGTAAATACTTGGAAAGATCACTATGGGGGATATACCAGTGAAGATTGGAAATAAGGTTAAGCTATGCTTTTAATGATACATTTGTGTAAGATATCACCTATGTGGGAGTAAAGTGGGGCCGCTTCAAAGAAGAATGTGTTAAAATTCAATTCTCCAAAAATTCTCGCAGAATCAGGTAGATGTTCAGGGCCAAAATGAACATAACAATGAGAACTAAATTTTGTCAAAAAAATTCATGTGTGGAGTGTATCATATTTACTCGAGAAAATTGAACAGTTCAATGACATCATGTCAACTGGACAGTGGATAAATTAAATATACTTTCATAAGGGAAGGTTCAAAGGGTAACACCTACCTATCCTGTGCAGGTTTCGATCGTCAAACTCTATCACGTAGTAAGACTTTGTTTGTCTTACTTTTTCGCATAATTTTATTCATATGAGATATTGTTGGAAAAATTATGATTATAAGCCATTTTGAGAGGATAATTCAGGTGGATCCCACAATTCGGTTTTGGAAGAAAGACCTGGATATGTGTTTCTTGACATGAGGTAGTTATTCTAAGTTATTTTAAATAAATTTACATAATTAAAGATTCCTTGATTTTAGGAATTTAAATCAATCAATATCTTAAATTAGGTAACTATTAATTATATTCAAAAAGTGCAAATAGGTATTATGAGAAAACAAAAACTTTGAGATAGAGAGAATGAATTATCTTTTATATTGCTGTTATAATGGTAATTACATATAATAATGAAGGAATTTACATCAAAAACTTAAGATTTTAAGGTTTTGTTAAAAGTGTTGCATGTTGTTTCTCTTTATTGGGTTAAAAAATAGGCCAATAGAGTTGCTTATTCCCTTTCTCAGGCTTCCCATTCCTTTGCCAGTCTTATGAGTTGGGAGCAATATTGTAAAAACTGACCCTGTCTGATAGGTTCAACTGAAAAATTGGAAATTGGGCCTTCGACTGGGTGGTTTTTACCCTAAAATTGAGGATATGACCGGTTCAATCGGAAAATCGGAAATTAGATCGGGTTGACCTGTTTTTCTGAGTTTTTTTTTTAATTTTTTGTAAAAAAAATTAATTATTAAATATAATCCAATTTAACTAGTTTAACTAAAAAATTGACCCCAAAACTAGATGAGTTAATCACGAAATAGTCAAATTGGTTAAAGTAAATATATTTTTGAAGGCTTAACCCACCATTATTTATAAGATATTATGTCATCTTCCTTTTTACTTTTTTTGTATGTAGGATTGTTCACTCATTTTTATATTTCTTACTTTTTTTTTATATTATTTTTCTTTTACAATTTGATATTTTTGACTGATTGTTTTTTTTAAGTTATAAGTTACTTTTACATTTAATAATTAATTAAATATTTAGTTATACAACTATATAAAATATGATTTTAAAAAAATAAAAAAAAGAATATAAGACATATTATATTAGTCTTGTACACTAGGAATGACCTTTAATAATTTATATTATATTTTTATTATGTATGAGACATATTACGTTTATATTTTATGAAAATGCTATGTAGAACGGTTCGACTTTAAATCCATGACCCGCTAACTTCTCCAGTTTATTGACCAGGCCAGTTTTTACAACGTTGGTTGGGAGCGAGGATGCTGCTCCTGACTTTGTAATTCTTCGCATTAAGAGTTCTTTGCCTCCAAACAAGACTATAAGAGTTGGAGATATATATTACTATAAATTATTAGGCTATTTCTAAGATTTGGTTGAATACACTAGTTAATTTTCTCATTTTTGAAAATATATTATGAAATTCTTCAGTTTTGGTTCTGTTAACTAAAAAGACTCTCTATTATTTTTAAATGGAATATTCTATTAGTCAACTAAAAAAAATACCAAAAACACTCTCATTAATATTTTAAAAAATTTGACATTTTGTTAACTTAAAAAAATATATTAAAAAAGAAGGATAAATTTGATATTTTATTATTAAGTTGATGACATTAATTTTTTTATTTTTAGGACAAAAAATGAAGGACAATTTTGATATTTTAGTTATTTTTAATAGTAAAAATAAATAGAATGACTAAATAGTGTATTAAACCAAACTTAAAAGACTTTATAATATATTTTCAAAAATAAAAAGATTAATTAATATATTTAACTTGAGGAATATTCTAGTAATTTACTCTTATTTTCTATACCTATCAATTTAACATCTGATTATGATCAATATTTCAAATGAACCACATAAACTATACGATTGCACAATCTATCACGTTTTCGATAATGACACTTACTAAATATTGATACAGGGTGCATTTTTTAATTTTCTAAAAATTAGAAATGCATTTATTAAATTAGAAATGTATTTTTCTCTTTCACAAAACTTAAAACTGATTTATGACACCAATTATTTATTAATATTCTTGATTGTATGTTATTTTTGTTAAATTTTATATAAAATAATAATTTACAATTATATTTCTTGAATTTAATATTTATATATTTTTTCACATGTTCGTGCCTTATAATTTTAATAAATATTGTTTATCAGTATCAATTTCCGTACCCATATCCATATCGATACTACATGGCTTCCATGCTTTGATTTGTCCCCTTCCTCTCTTTACATATCTGTTGCTTATAAATTAAATTAATTAAAAGTTCGACTAAAACTAAAAATTTTCTTTTCTAATGGTAAATAAAATATTTCATAGGATTTTTGTACTAAATTATGCTAAATTAAAATTTAAAAGAGATATGCTTATGGTGTTGTGTTTTTGCATAGTTTAATACTTGTGGAGGAATCTTTTCAAAACACTAATCAACAAACTTGTCGCATATAAAATAAATTATTTTAGAATTATAAACTAAATTAAACCAAGTAAACATATATGATTATAAGATATTATTCAATAGTCAAAGAGGAAGATGCACTAATGAAATGTCAATCTATATATAAAGAAATAAATATTTATATTTTCCTCACAGCAATATAAAATAAATAATAACAACAATAAATTAACTTTTGCAAGGGAGAAAAAGAAAAAAAAAATTACATTTGTGGACCAAGTGGGAGCCTACTCATGAGCTGCTGATATACCGATGGATTGTTGGATAGATTCAGGCTTGGTTCCGACATAGGCTCCATCTTCGGTTCTGCTTTGGGCAACATGAACCCCATATTATTCATTGATCGTTGCTGTGCTAAATAGGGGTGACCAGGAATTACAGGCATCTTTGATTGGCCAGGACCCAATTCAGCCATTGCCAGATTGGCTAAGCCTGGTTGGTTCATTCCGAATGAGAAGCAGGGGGTCGGCCCCAGTTGCTGCCTTCCAGGCAGGCTGAAGGATCCGTATGCACCAGATCTCTCAAACCTTGCCATACTGTTGTGAACTTGTGAAGGTTCAGGCCTGTGAACATGGCTTTGAACTGCTGTACCAGCTGGCGTGTTTACATTACCAAAGGCACCAGAACTAACATGGCTGCTATTTCGAGCAGCCGGAACATCATGATTGTGCTTCCCCTCATATGTAGTGATCACAGACTTAAGGTCATGCGATGCCCTTTCCACATGCTTCCTTACAGTGCAGCCTGCATTAGTACACTTGTAATAGCTCCTGCAATAGAACAGTGAATAATTAGTTCTGAGTTGCAGCTGTAATGGAGTGCTCCTTTCTATGCAAACAAAACCATAAAAGCAACAACGACGTAATATCCAACAATTCATAATATTTATCACCTGGGATTTGGATTTCCTTTCACAACTTTCTGCCCGTACTTGCGCCAGCGATATCCATCATCAAGGATATCCACCTCACTTGTAGTCTGGACCACCACCCTTGGCTCCCGAATGGCTCTGGTAGCTCCTCCCATATCAGTTGGGTAAGTTTCAATTTTCCTGGATTGTCATATGTCATTATTTATGCATTATTGTAGGGACAGAAATATTATGCTAGTTGTGAATTCAAAAAGGTTGAGAAATGGAGAAGTAACCTTCTCTTTGATTCTGATTCATCTACTTCATCATCATAACCTATGCTGCCATGTGTAGCCCGATCGTCTTCATCTTCATCGTTAGAAAAGGTAGATGAAGCATCAACAGCATCAACTGATTCAAAGTGAGCACCATTCTGAGCTTGCACTGTGGAAGATGGATTGGCAAATTCAGGGGCTGCAGATGCCAAAGATGTCACCTCAACATTATCATGCCTCCAATCAGGAATTCCAGTGGCAGTTCCCTTTTGTGCACTTGTCCAAACAGGATCGTCCGCACCACTCTGTGTTGCAACTTGTTCAGGAACATCTAGTTGTGCATCCATGGCAGCATTTGACGGTCCCATGGCTGACCGTCGGTTAGATGGAGGTTTGGGATGGTTGTGAGCCCCCTTGTATATGATCTCCGTTATGTGGCCTTCATGTGAGCGCTCCACTTTCTTCTTAACTGGGCAATTTGGATGAGTGCATTTGTAATAGCTCCGTGGATACTCACTGCCCTTTACTTGTTTCTGTCCATATTTTCTCCAGTTATATCCATCTTCAGATGGTGTGCCACCACCACCAGCCGCCAAGGAATCTCCACTGGCTCTTTGGTCTCCTTCTTCATCCTGTTGCTCATCAAGAGGCGGAGAATGTTCAGTGCTGCCACCAGCAACGTCAAAAGCCCTTCTATCTGTCCTCATAGTGTTAGCTCCATTATCCTTATCGTTTATTGATCTGGAGAAGTCTTTTGGAAAATGGAGAGCGTTTCTATTGTGAGGCTGGACTTCGGTTAGTTCTACATCATGAGAATTCTCAGACTGAACTGAAATATCAATACTACGAAAGGATTGCTGCAGAAGAATGTCTAAAGTTATCCATTCGCAGAAGGCAAATATTTCTTGACAAACTAACTAATAATTGAAACTTTTATTTATATAATATTAACTATTTCTATTGGTCAGCTATTTCTTAATATCCATCACGTGTGCAGAGGATCTTCAGTACTTGAAATTACTAAAGGCATGGAGGAAAATGATAGACAAAATGAAAAAAGAAACATTAAAAGTAAATCTGATAATCAAAATTTGTCTTTCCCTTTTTTTTTTCCTGATTTTGGTGCACAACATGCTTTCCAATAAGGAAATTCAGGTAGAAACTCACTTTGCTTGTTGCAGCAAGGAAAATTGAAGATCGTGAATCTGAAAAAGGCTTGAATGCAAATGAAGAAGCTGTAATGTCCTCAAAGAAATTCTCTTTATTTTTATCAGTAAGTTCAGAAGCCAGTGTGGAGCTCTTACTGTTACCATTTGGAATAAATGAGAATTTTCCAGTTGTTGGAGATGGCTGTGCCTGAGCAATAGATTCAGATCCAGCATTCGGTAAAAATGGAGTAACAACTCAACTAAGACCAATTTATGCTTTCAGAGTGATATTTCTATAAAATGATATTAGCATAAGAAATGCAAAAATTTAGATGTGTTTGGACTTTGATGAGATGACAGAATGCTTATGATAAGGATGAAGCAGTTAATGTCACCTAACATATCAACTTAACATATGTCAACTCAGTAGTCCATGAAGCATCTAGGAGAAGGGAAAATAAAAAGAAAAATAATTTAGGATGCAGAAAGTCATTTAAATTATCAACACTAAACTAGACCAAGTAAAAATTCATGAAAAAATATGAATACTATTATACAAACGAAGGGTTCAATAGCATCATGAGGAGCTGGTGTTAGCTTTCTTTGCCCATCTTTGATTTTGATTATAATGTTATTTTAGTTCTACATGTGTTGTGCTTCTTTTCAAAACTTTATAGCCTAGTTAAAACATAACAATTTCCATTTATAATAATTATTACTTCAAAAGCTTACCAAAGAATTTGAAAGGAATACTGGAGAGTCTAACAAGGTTGTTGGGCTTAGACCAGGTGGTATTGTTAAGTAAGGAGATTGAATCTCAGGGGTCAGTGAAAGGTCAGCAGACCTAATACTTTCTGTATTCAACCTTGGAGCATTAAAACCGGCTCTGGCTGCCATTCTTTCTACAAGGTTTCCACGGGAGCTATTTTTGTGCTCAGAAAATGGATGTAGTTCTGCAAACTGAGAACCACCAGTCTGCGCCGCATCCTTTTTTTCATTGTTTCCTTCTGTTGCCTGTTTTCGCATCCCCAGAAAGAGGTCTTCAGTTCTATTCTCCCGAGAAGGCTCCAGGATTGTTCTTGAGCTCATATCATCATCTAAAGTTGCTGAGAAAAATGCTTTTGGACCGGGACTAGGAGGCACCCAATCTCCAATTATAGCAACATTATCGTCAATCCCAGCCATGTTCTCAAAATTCTGGATTCAGGTCTGGAGAGCTTGCAATCAAGGTGTGGATATGGATGAATTCCTGAAATAATTACAGCATGAGCAGTACATAATTTGATCAGATATGTCCTTGCAATTTGACAAATATGCAGATTGTTACACTTGCAATACACTGGTTGAAATGGGAGAAAAGGAAGATCATACTTTCCAACTAAACTCTTGTTTCACACGAGCTACAGAACCAAAACTTCCACTCAACTGACTCTAGCAGACTATTGGACTTGTTGAAGTGAGTTTAGGATTAAACAGAGAATTTGGAGAGGTATGTTTACAGTTATCAGAAAGAGATTTAGGAAAAAAGCAACAGCTTAACCCTTAAATTATTCAATCCAATGATTTTCACTAATGTCCAAAAAGAAAGAACACAAATTCCAGACACATACTCAACTCAGACTTGTTTCCAACTAAAAGATTTCATCTATTACAGTACATTTTAAAAAACAAAACAGAAGAAGAACCTATTGAAAAGCTGAATGAAATGGATAAATTTCCAAAATCATAAGGCAATGGTGATGATCAAACCAATTTCCCGTTTTGTTAGTTTATGTTACCCATAAAAAAACAGGAAACCCATGATAAAGACAGAAGACAAACACCATTCAACTTTGATGATGTTTTATTAAGAATTAATCAAGGAAAAAAGAGGAAAAAAGATGAATTCCAGAATTTCAGAAATTATATGCAAGCTCGAATTTCCCTATCAAGATCTGCTGAAGAGAAAAAAGAAAATAAAAGAAAGAAAAAAAGAAATCGAGATTAAAATACATTAAAATATGCAATTCTTGAATTGTCAGGGAAGATATGGATGTCAGACATTGATTAAAAAACTTCAAATTTTGAGTAATACAAAAAAATAATAATAAAGGAGTTCAATCCAAACACCACAGAGAAAGAGAATGATTAAACATGATTACCTGATTGATTATTGAGTCAAGGCTAAGATGATGATATGAAGAAGACCCACCACCACCACCTCCACCATCAACCGGACCACTGAACCACCCAGAAGCCAAACACCTCAAACCCTTAAACAAATCTTGTTTTTTTTTTTTCTCTCTCTTCTATTCCATTCAACAAAAATGGAAATGACCCAATTTTGTAGTCTAATAGAAAAGAAAAAAGAACAAACAAATCAAATTCTTCTTCTTCTATTTCTTCCCCTCCTCTGTTTTAGCCCAAAATGATATGATGATGTTCAATTGATTTAACTAAATTACAAAAAGCAGAAAAAATTATTCTATTATTATCATATTTTCAAGTCCTCCAAGAAAAACAAAGTAAGGTTAAAAGGAAATGATTGTGGAAATGGTGGGGGGCCAGAAATATATAGAATCTTTGAAGAATGAAAGAAAAATAAAAATAAATGAAAATAAATATAAAAATAATTATAAAAAAAAACACACATACACAGACAAACACAACAAAAAGAGAGAGAAAGGAGCTCTCTTTAAGACTTGTATTTTTTTGGGTTTTGAGCTCTCTTTAAGACTTTAACACAACAAAAGCTTACACATTTCTCTTCTTCTTCCCTTAAAAATTAATTCTACAGTGGTACTATTTAACTAATCATTCCTTGTTTTGAACTGGGCTTTTTCTGCTTCTT
Organism: Balakata baccata; assembly: GCA_949630135.1. Classification (NCBI taxonomy): domain Eukaryota; kingdom Viridiplantae; phylum Streptophyta; class Magnoliopsida; order Malpighiales; family Euphorbiaceae; genus Balakata; species Balakata baccata. Next base: position 34,524 of record CATIWF010090842.1, on the reverse strand, counting down.
TTAAAAATAAAAATAAAAATAAAATTAAAAAGAAACAAAAAAAAAAAAAGTGCCCATTTGTGGAGACATCATTGGCTGTTGGAACTCTAACTTGTTTCACAATGACAAGTGTAAGAATTCAAGTAGGTACTGTTGCTTTTCTTGTTCTAAACTAATAGTGTTTGAGCTCGAAGAAAATGGAAGTGGTTTTCACCCTTTTTTTTTTTTCTTAATTTTTAATAAATTGTTGTGATTAATTAATTATTATGGCAAATATGTGTAACATTAAGTTGTCAAGATTTATAGCTGCCTAACACCTGTTGGCCATTCCCTTTGAATGTGAAAGATGTTATAACCAACTAATGTTTCCAGTTCCCTTTGTTGAGTTTGTTACACTCTTAATCATCTATTAATTACCCACTTCTAAATTTAGCATTCTAAGATAATGGTGATTATGATTTAGTAAATATAATTAAACCACAATAATAATGTGTTCTAAACTAAATAAACTTCTTTAAACTGTTTTAATCCACTTTGCTGCTGCTGTTGCTGTCATTAACAATGTTCATTAATCAAATACTTACTTCCAAGCCATTCTATTGGAATACATTAATTTTGAAGTTAATTTATATTTTTAGATAATACTAAACGAACCCATAATTTAAAATTGACTAGACATAATTGTTATGCTAGTACTTTTGGCTATTTCTATTTGTTGCAGTAGCTTTAACTATTGTTATATTTGAGTGATTTAGATAAATTAAGTTGAATGAGTACTTATTAATTATTCTTTCGGTCTGAAAAAAATAGACATATTTTTCATTTTTTGCCGTATGAAATTATAGGTCATTTTTTTTCTCAAATATAATTATTTTGTTTAATTATAAATATAGTCTTATTTATATATATCATTTTTCTTATATAACTTCCGCTTATATCAATAAATAAACCATCAATTAATTATTATTTTTGAACTCTTAAATTTTTTCAATTTTTGCTTTAAATAAATTTTAAAATTAGTTGGATTTACATGGATATTAATTTGAATTTTGTATTGAAAGAGATAAAATGATTATTTTCAAGATAATAATAAATGAATGGTATTTTTAAAAAATATTAAGCAAAAACTATTAATTTAACTAAACTAACTAATTTATTTAATGTGTAAAAATAGGCTTATAATTAAAAGGTAAGACAGATGGATAATATAAAAAGTGAACACACACACATGTATATATATATATAGTACTATTGTATTTGTTCTGATATATATGTATTAGGCTGATTATATTAATTAGTCAATGCTTGATTATATATATTGTTGTTATTATATAATAGAAATATTGTTACATTTGAATGTATAACATATTTAAAAATAAAAAAGTCCCACAATTTTGATGAATTTGGTTGTCCAATCAATGAAATTACGTTTAGAAGACTACTAAATAAGTACTTGAAAACGAAACATATTTGGGGTCTTTTAAGTTTATGCAATTAAAAAATTATTTAACTACCACTAATTAGACACTAAATATCTTACAATCCTTTAAGTAAATGTTAATAATTTCATAGATAGAAATTAAATTAATTGAAATTAAATAGTGGAGCGAGTTAATTGAATAAATTTTCTATTAATAAATTTAATTATGCATATTAATTTATAAAGTTTATAGAAAAAATATTTTTTATTAATTAAAATGGATGCGCATAGTGGATGAACGGAATTCCTAAACAAGAAGAAGAGAAGAAATAGCCATCACAATTTCTATATTTTTGCAATCAAGAAACCAAATGTTTATGAAGGACTGGGGATGGTAGCGGGTACGGATTTTGCGAGTATCTACTCAATTCGAATTCGTTTAAATTCTAATGTGTAATCCTATTAGGGTTTTGGGATGGGTACGGATAGATATTCTCGGATACTTGCTAGCCAATAAATCTGATTATATATATATATATAATTTATTTTATTGTAATTTATTGAATGTAATGATATAATTAATTATTTTTTATGTGTTATTGAATTAAAAATGGAATAGAAGTTGAAAATTTGAAATATAATTTTTTTTATCATAATGTAGAATATTTAAATTTTATTGTTTTAATATTATTTTTATATGATTTGATGAATTATTTTAATTTAAATGTATTGAATTTTTATTTTGCTTATTTTATTTGATTTTGTAGTAATTTATAATAGATTGTTTGTATATTTTTATTAATTTTTTAGTTTGAATTTTATTTTATTTTAAATTTGTTAATGATAAATGAGTAATTACACAGGTTTAGGTAATTAAACGAGTAATACTAATCAGGTTTGAGATAGGTACTGATAAGTGTATATATAATCGAGTTCGGATTTGGATAAAGTATTTTTCATGGATAACCTACCCGTTACCATCTCAATAGAGGACCTTATAACCTACATCAAATGGTATGTTTAAGACAATGAAAAGAGTTATATTCAATAAAAAAGACAAAGAAAAAAGCCTTTTATTAATATTTACCTATAAATAACCATCCTACAATTATTTATTATTAGCAATAAAAAAATTAGAAGTTGATAGTGAAATTTATTATTTGTCGTCCTTTAGAAATCTAATGGCATACTTTCAATTAATTAAACTAATTTTGATATCAGATTAATTAAAATATAAAAAAATGAAATATATTATTATTAATTTCCTGAATAATATAGTTCCTTCTTTTGCTATTGTTAGAAAATCAGGAGTATTATTAATTTAATATTCGAATAAAATGACAAGATGAAGGTAGAACAAATTTAATATCTATATTCTACTCAATGTTGTTAAGACAAATTTGCCCCCTACCACCAGTGTTTAGGAAAATTGACATTTCTCTCAAGATGCAACATATATCAAGTAGATGTTGAACATACAATATCCACTTATAGCGAACTGATTAAATGTCACTCTCTCATCACTTTGAGAAGAAGAAGTAGAAAAGGAAAAAGAAGATTTTTCCAAAAGGAGCAAAAACCAACCAACTACTCAACAAAAGCCAAAAACTCCTATTTATACTAGATGGGTGAGACATGAGATTAATTATGATTAATCTCTTTAAATGCTACTAATAGTGTCTTTGTAACACTCAAATAATGGTGAATTTAATCTTTGAAATATTAGAAAATGAAATTTCAAAAGTTAAGAAGTTCAAAAGGCAAATCTGGAAAACAAACGACATGGGTGTGTAGAATCCACATGGACATGTGGATTAGCCATGCACATACTGCAGCACAACGACATAGGCATATGAAATCTACACGGGCGTGTTAGAAACATGGCCAGGTGAAACGACATGGGCGTATGGAATCCATACTATGTACACATAACAACACAGCTGTACTAGACACCTGGTCGTGTCGAACGACATGGGAGTGTCGCTTCTATTTCTAGAAATAACAAATGTAAAAATTGGGTTTGGTCCAGACCATGGAATTTCGGCCCGATATTCATATACGAAAGTCGTGCACTCATACATTGGCCTATCCCGGACCATGGATTTGCACTCCCCCTGCACCTGAGTGTGTGAGAGAGAGCCTTCCATATAAGAATGGATCTTACCATATAAATACAAGTCCAACTTTACATTTTAGTGATGTGAGACAACTCCCACTTTCACTTTCCCTCTTTATATCTTTTTAGCAATGAGCTTACTTTGAGCTTCAATTTATATTCACACATTCTCCATTTTGAGCATATGAATACATTAATTCATAGTTCTCATGTCAGGCAATACATATCCGAGTCTTTTTTCCAAAACCGAATTGTAGGACTCATCCGAATTATCCTTTCAAAATAGCTCATAATCACAATTTTTCCAATAACTATTTTCCTTTTGACTTTTAGTGTGTAGCTTTGAGTTGCCAATAAGTTAAAAACAGGTGAAAGAGTTATTCCTATCTAGCTATAGTAACTAAAGACAAAAACCATACAAATTAATTTAATAATTGTTTACACCCGTTTTTTATAGGTCTATTGGATTGGGATCCAAGCCTATTACAGTATGAAAAGTCCAAAGTCAATAAAGGTTTAGAGCAAGTGCCCATGAAAAGTTAGATACTTGGTATGAAGTAGCTAAAAGAAAATTCCTGGAGAATAGTAGCAGTTGCTGGGAAGTGACAGATTAGGGAGGAAAACGTGGGATTAACAGCTAAAATATCTAATACTTAGTTAAATGGAGATCATGGCAACAATTATCCTTGATCCAGAAGCTACAAAAGGGAGAATACTCACAGAGCAAAGAACAACAATCATCATCAAACACTCAACAACTCAAATTCAACTCAATTTTTAGCAATTTCAATTAGCATCAATCTCTTTAGTGATAGTTTTAGTCATTTTGATTTCAATTCAACTTTATTGTAACTTGTCAATTTCATTTTCATTTCTCTTCAATATTTTGTTGCATTCAAGATTATTTTCTTCAAGTCTCAATTGCTCACTTGCTTTATTTTTTATTCATTATCAATATTTTTCATTCTCATTTTCGTTAGCAATCAAATTTAAGCATAATGTTAAGGAAACTTAGGAATATACAATCATTTGAATAGAAGTCAAGGCAAAAATTTAATTTTTAGTTTGGAAAACACCTTAATTTTCTTGACGCACTCACATTCATTCTTTTTGGCAGGCCTACTTACTGAGAAATTGCTAATATCTTTTTTAGCACGCTCGGTGGGACCCGTTTGGTTTCTACCACATGCTTATTGAAACTAGAAGTAAGAAAGCTATGAATTCTCAGGGCTCAGGATCTGTGGCTCCAATAGGAGAATAGGAAAGAAAAGTTCCATTTATGGTGGAACAAATTGAGAATCTCACACTCCCTCAATATGTTAAAGAGGAAGAAGGAACTAAGGGTCTATCAGGACTACAAGTATTAGGTAACAGTCCACATACTAACGTTTCTAACTTCTCTGATGTGCTCAGGTCTTTGGTGTAGGAAATCTTTCAAAAGTTCGAAGCTAGTATAGCCGAACATTTGAAGTAAATGATTGAACAAATAAAGAACCAGACTAGAGCCATTGTTGAGGAATTGACTCAACAGTCCACCTCCCAAGAAAAATTAGCAATTATAATCACAGGAGAATTTCATATCCAATTTTACAGAGTAGAGCTATAGGTTTGTTTGGCTGAACTCTCCAGGGTAACCTAGAAGAGTGGAGAGACTGCCGATCTCTTCATTACAAGATTCAAGAAGATGAGGAATAGATGCAAAATCCACTTACCTAAGACGGAGTATGTCAAAATGGCCTAGAGAGTCTTGACATAGAGTTGAGAAAGAAGTTCCAAGGGATGAAGTTCAGAAATTTCTACAAGATGGCAGCAAAAGTCTCTGAGTACGAGGAACTCCTTAGGGAGGAAAATCACAAAAGGAAAGTTGCCATGGGAACATACTGTCAAGAGGTAATACCTTAAATTACTATTGCTGACCTAATCAATACTGGTTCTTATGCATGTTCTATGCTAGTAAAGAAGACTCCAAACCTATGGAAGAAGAATCAGGCCTCAAATAACCAGCCCCAATATATGTTTGAAGTCTTTAAGACTGAGGAGAACTTTGATTTCTTGGTCAAAGAGAAATTCATCAACTTTTCTCCAGAATACCAAACAACATCTAAGAAGGAACCAAAGGGGAACACATATTGTAAGTATCACGATTCTTGGAATCATAGCACTAACTCTTATTAGGGTTTTAAAAATGTAATGCATGACAAGATTGATAGAGGGATACTTAAGTTTCTTGAAAAGAAGGAAGCTATGGTAATTGATAAAGACCCATTCCCACATTTTCCATTAGTGAATACAATAGCTTTTAATCTTAGGTCCTTTCTTGATGCTAAGAAAAGAATGAAAAGTGAGAGGTTAGCACCCAATCCTAAAATTTGAAAGATTTGGATACCTAAAGAACTTCTCGTGCAGGAAAATATAAGGATCTAGGTGTGCAAAAGAAGGGATCAGGCCTATTTAAGGCCGACACTAGGAAGAAATGAGTTGAAAAGTAGATACTTTTTAAAGCACCAAATGAGGAATCAAGCCTAGCTTGGGTCAGTTCATGAAAGAGATGCTTTGAGGAGTAGGCATTTACTAAAGAAATAAAGACAAGGTGAGCCTGGAGAACACTTAAGCTTTAAGAGATATTTAACCTCTGAAAAAAGACTACCTACTGAAAAAATGTCATACCACCCTTAGTACCGGGGGTTAACAATGGCACAAAGTTCAACACAGAAAGTTTCCTAAGGCACTAATAAGAACTCAGAAAAGAAGGTTACAAAGACAGAGAGCAGTTGAGAAAAGGGAGAAAATGGATATTGAGGAAAAACCTAAGAGGAAAACATACCAAAAGTAGAGAGCTCATATGAGGTAGAACCTAAGTTGAAAACCATCGTGGTAGATAATGTTCTTATAACCTTTCATTGTAATGTTACTTCACTAACTCTTCCAGATGTGTTTAAATCAAAAGAAGAGAAGAGCATCAGAAAGTAAGAAGTAGGGAATCATAACTCACCAAGGGAAAAGGGAGAAGATACAAGGGTCACTATCTAGACTACTCATAGTGGCAATCCTCAAAAGGTGATCCTAGAGAAGCCTTCTGTGGAAATGATCAAACATATCAGGCTATTGTATGTGAGAGCCTATCTCAATAGTAGGCCAGTCTCTAGAGTACTAGTGGACAATGGGTCAGCTATTAACATGATGCCACTAAGGACCCTAAGGGCGCTAGGCAGGACTATGAATGATCTTATTAATACTAAAGTGGTAGTTTCAACCTTCACTAGAAGGTAACTAAAACACTTGGTGTTTTGCCCATAGACATCACTGTTTGCAGTAAGATATCTCTTTCTGCTTTCTTTATAATAGATTCTTTTGTTAATTATAATGTCTTGTTAGGGAGAGATTGGATCCATACCAATTGGTGTGTGTCATCTTCTATTCATAATTTTTTGATGTTTTGGATAGTAGATGACTTGGAGATTCTATGGGCAGACAAGCAACCATTCACTGCATCATCAACCTCCATTAAAGTCGTGTACTATGATGACTAGTGTGGCCCAATTAAGTTTAAGGGTAAGAAGAAAAATGGCTTACCAAAAACCATAAACATGGAAGGAGGAGTCAAGACTAACAAATTCCTTGAAACCACCATCGTGCCTTTTAGGCCGATTAGAGAATCAATCATTGATAGATCAATGATTGAGTACAGTTCAGAAGAATTGGCGGTAGCTACAGCAGCTGTGTTTAAAATGCAAGTGCAACAACTAATGGATAGAATAGACAGTAATGAATTCTATGAGGTTGACGAAGTTGAGGTGATCTGTGAAGAAGAGCCAGATGACGAACGAGAGGAGATTCGTATTCATGAACTTAATCCAGCTTTACCAAAGTTTGAGGATAACGGACCACAAGTCTATAACCCACTGGAAGAATGAAATCTCAACACTAAGGAAAAGCCGAGAATTACTTATATAAGTTCTTTGTTATCTCCAGGTTTAAAAAAAGAGATTATTGAAATTTTGCAAGAATACAAATATTGTTTTGCTGGGAGCTATAAAGAGATGTCAGGACTTAGCATAAACCTTATTAAGCATCAACTTCATATAATGCCAGAGTTTTGTCCTTACTAGTAACCTACAATGCGAATGTCTAAGAGGTGGAACTGAAGGTAAAAGAAGAAATTGAGAAGCATTTGAAGGCTAAATTCATTAGACCAATAAGGTATGTATAATGGTTTGCTAATGTAGTCCCTATTATCAGAAAGAATGGAAAGTTGAGTCTTTGTATGGATTTTAGGGACTTGAATGCAGCTACTTGCGTCTTTATATGGGTTTTAAGGACTTGAATGCACCTACTTCTAAGGACATGTACATGATGCCTATTTCAGACATATTAATTGACTCAATTGTAAGGAATGAGTTGTTATCCTTCATAGATGGCTTCTCTGGGTATAATCAAAGACCGTTTTTAGGTGTCTTGGTTCTATTAGGACTTTCGAATATCTGTTCATGCCATCTGGCTTGAAGAATGCTAGTGCCACATACCAAAGGGCCATGAACGCAACTTTCCATGATATTTTAAGACACCCTATGGGGATTTACATTGATGATATAGTGGTGAAGTCAAAGTTGGCCCATGAGCATGTTGAATATTTAAGGAAGAGTTTCCAGAGAACGAGACAACATTAACTAAAGTTGAATCCTCTCAAATATGCATTTAGAGGACGAACATGAAATTTTTTAGGGTTTCTTGTATACCAGAAAGGGGTTGAAATTGACCAGAACATGTCCAAGGTGCTTATGGCAGTTAAGCCATCAAAGGTTCTTAGGCCAGGTAAATTACTTAAGGAGGTTTATTTCTAACTTAAAACTAAAAAGTTTTCAGATTTGATTAAATTAAATGGTGAGGAAGAATTTAAATGGGGAGGTCGGCACCATACTGCCTTTGATAGAATAAATGAGTATCTCTCTAGTCCTTCAGTTCTCATGCCATCCATAACTAGCCATCCTCTTAAGTTATATTTGTTAGCTGCTATTGAGTCCATTGGGTATTTGTTGACTCAAAACAACAACAAGGGACTGGAGCAGGCTATTTACTATTTGAGTAGAGTGTTGAATTCACCAGAGACCACATACTCTCCAATTGAAAAGCTTTCTATTTCGCTTGCACCAAATTGAGACATTACTTTATCAAATCAATGGTGTATGCAGTCTCACAAATTGACTTAATGAAGTACATGCTAAACAAACCACTGATCACAAGGAGGACTGGTAAGTGGTCCCTAGCCCTATATGAATTCTCACTAATCTATTTTCCTAAAAAATATATGAAAGGGCAGGCTCTAGTAGACTTTCTAATAGATCATCCATCTCTAGAGATCTATGAAAGGAAGCCCTACTGGAGATCTTTGTGATAGAAACCCAGCCTTGAGTGTTGAAATTTGATGGTTCTATTACAAATGTATTAGTTGGTGCAGGAATAGTAATCACATCTCCCAATTGTGCCAAAGCAACCCTTTCATTCGACTTAGCCTTTGAATGCACAAATAATCAAGCTGAGTATGAGGCCTTAATAATTGAGCTGGAGATTTTGCTAGAACTCAAGGCAAAAAATGTGAGAGTGATTAAGGATTCTCAACTTGTACTTAAGCAACTAATAAGGGAGTATAAATGCAACAATTTCATATGAATTCCTTATTACTATCCAGTTAACTAATTCTTTTCATGCTTTTGAATTTGAACATATACCTAGAGACTTAAACTGGGAAGCTAATGAATTGGCCCATATTGCATAAGGTATAAAAATGGGAGAAGAACTAAAGCACAAGTTCATTGCCATAGAGAAAAGATCTCATCCTTTAATAGCAAAGAGAGGAATTAACTTGGAAGTATTTAGCACTAATTTTAATATTTCTGGTGACTGGAGAGCATAGATGAAGAAGTACCTAGCAAATCTTGGCAAAAATGTTCCTTATAGAACTAAAGTATAGGCACAAAACTTTGTTCTAGTAGGGAATGAGCTGTATAAGAAAGGGTTTGATGGTTTGTTGCTAAGATGCTTATCGTTCCTAAATGCCATGGAAGTTATGAAGTAAGTATATAAAGGAGTCTGCGGGGCTCACTAAGCAGGAATTAAGATGAGATAGTTGATTAGGAGACACGGCTTTATTGGCAAACCATCCTAAAAAACTGTATTACTTTTGAAAGGGTTGCCAACAGTGTTAGAAGTATGGAAGTATCTAGAAGATTCTAGCAGCAGAACTGCATTAAATTGTGAAACCATGGCCATTTCGAGGATGAGCTATGTATTTGATAGGCAAAATTCACCCAGCTTCATCTAAAGGCCACATTTTTATCTTAGTGGCTAAAGAACAGAAGGATGACATTCAATTCATCAAAGAGCATATCATTCACAGGTTTGGCATTCTTCAAACGATCACTACTGATTAAGGGACAATGTTCATATGTGAGGAGACAAAGGACTTCGTAAAGGATTGTGGCATTAAGCTTATCAATTCAACGTCATTCTATACCCATACAAATGGATAAGCGGAGGCTTCTAATAAGGTGCTCATTGGAATTTTAGAGAAGATGCTGGAAGATAATCCTAGAGACTGCCACCAAATTTTATCAAAGACTTTATATGCATATAGGACTTCCAAGAGAAGCTCTACTAGGGTAAGTCCATTTTTACTAACTTATGCTCATGATGCAGTGATTCTATGGAAGTGGTTGTCCCATCTTTAAAGGTAGTTAAACAGAATGATTTGATGCCAGATGAATATACCATTACCATGATGATGGAACTAGAGCTTGCTAATGAAGGAATACTATAGGCATATAACAATATGCAAGTGTAAAAGAAGAGGATTGCTAGAGCTAGGAGAGTCAAGAGGAAATAGATTGAGGTTGGAGATCTGGTATGGAAGGTGATTTTGCCCATTGGCGCTAAGGATAGAGAGTTTAGCAAATGGTCACCTAATTGGGAAAAGCCATTCAAAGTTCATCAAGTACTTCTTAGGAATGCTTACTGGCTTTCCAATCTACAGGGAGAATCTCACAAAAGATATATCAACAAGTACTTAAAAAGATATTTTTCAACTATGTGGGAGATGATAGACTCAACAGCAGCTAAGGAAATAGAGAATAGGCCAACTCAAATGGCTATACTAATAATTCTCTAGGATTAGAAAAATAAAATAAGCTTTATAGGTTTTTTCTAGTAGGGCTAAAGGCTATTGTATCAACAAAATAGTCTAGTTGACTCGTACCTATAAGATTCAATCAATAAAAAGTAGGCCTTAGGGTCACTCTTCTTTTGTTCTAATTCATAGATATCCTCTAAGATCTAGCACATAACACACCTAGAGGTTGGCCTAGTGCCACCTTGATCACTAAAATAAAATGCATGGCTATGGTGCTTCTGTGAGTGTTCAGTGAATCCGTTAAGTCTCATCAATCATCAGCAAAAGCATCAGTAAGAGGTTGGCTCAAGTGCCACCTTATCATTAATGCAAAAAGAATGGTTATGGTGCCTTTGTGAACGTGTTCAGTGAATCCATCCCTCCATCATCAATAAGAGGTTATCTCAATGCCACCTTATCATTATTAGAAAAATGCATGGATAGGGTGCTTCTGTGATTGTGTTCAATGGTCTCATCAATCCTCAAGCAAGATATCATTAGAGGTTAGCTCAAGTGCCACCTTATCATCAATGCAAAATGTATGGTTGTGGTGCTTTGTGTGCAAGTGTTCAATGCTCTCAATCAATCAAATCATCACATCAGGCACAAAGCATATCACATCATGGTTTACTCCTTAAAACATAATCACAATGATACTCAAAGGAGCAAACCAGCCTTAGGAAAAATAAAACTCATCATCGGCATCAAACATTACTCTAGTAGAAAAAAGAAATATAGGAGATGGAAGCACAAATAGAAATGTTTGATTAAAGTCTCGATACAACGCTGAAGTCACAAAGTCATAAAGACAAGAAAGCTAAAGAATGGAGAAATCATAAGATCTAAGCTCTATCCAATAGTCTTAATACTTTGGCGGGCGGTCTCACATTATTGGAGCTGAAAAGTCCACTCCTGGGCCGCTTCACACTGGGATCTCAAATAAGTCACATTCTTCTAAACTGAGGAATGCTTGGCCTTAACCTCTTCACCTTGTTGGACTAGTAGTCATATGGCATCTCTTTCTTCCTCTACCCGAGCTAAGAGTGATTCTATTTTCTCCTTCTTGGCATCATATGCTGCTCTTAACTCTTTAAGTTATATGGAACAACTATCTTTCAAACTCTTTCTTCCTCTACCCGAGCTAAGAGTGATTCTATTTTCTCCTTCTTGGCATCATATGCTGCTCCTAACTCTTTAAGTTGTGTGGAACAACTATCTTTCAAAGCTAAAGACTTTCCAACTCTATTTTATGACTCTAAAGGGAGCCCAGCTTGGAGATTAAATCCAAGGAGAGGATAGATGTTTGCTCTAGAGAACGAATGGTGGTGAAAACTCTAGAACACACCCTATCAATGAAATCTAAACTGGAAAAGGTGTAGACCTCAATAGATTTCAGGACAACAAGAGTAACACTAAAGGCATCCCTCTATGAAGGGCTTAAAAAAAACACATCCAAACTCAAGAAAGGAGTGACAGTAGACTTAGATGTAGCTATTTCTACAATAGAAGGTGGAGGAACACGCAAAACATCATGTGTTAGGGTAGCTTGCTTTAGAAAGGAGAAGTCCTCTAATTCCTCTTCAGGCTTATCTGCTATGAGAAAAGTACTCTTAGGGAGGCCTGTGAATGATACCATATGTAGTGTTTTAAAAAGCCCTATATGCAATAATAAAGTGTAAAGATGATATAAATGGCAAAAGATACATGTAGAGAGTTGTGCCTTAGAGGAGATGCTAGTGGAGTAGAGATCTGGGCCGAGTCACGACCATGATTATCTATGGAGACATTATGCTCATCAGTATCATTCTCCTCCTCTCTTACATCGAAAGCAAGTTCAACTTCTTCATCAAAGCTAGAACTGTCATTAATGCCGCTGTCATCCTCCTCCTCACTCCCTGTCTCACTAAAGCACTTATTCTCCTTAGGCTCTTTAGCTCCCTCAAGTACATCTACCACTTCGATATGGTTCTCATTAATATTGGTAAATGTGCTTTTCTTTCTTCACTAGGCCTTAGAAGTCCTAGTGGGTGGAAGAGCACTAACTATGGCAACAGAAATCTTAGCCTTCTTTAGTGGCCGACCTGAGACAGGGGATAATAGACAGGTAAAAAGGAATGTATTAGGAAAGCCATTCATGAGAAGTTTAAAGGAAATATGTAAGGAAAGAAAATGTCTGAAGAAAGTTTAGGGGAACAAGCACTGACCAGGTCCTCAAAGAAAAATACCCACCAGGGAGTCAAAGCTGCAGAGAATGTGGGAGGCTGCATCTTCAAGTCTAGAGAGAGTGTAATAGTACAACATCAGGGTCCTAATACTAGTCTCGTCAAGTTTTTCATGCAAAAGTAATGGTGCAAGAACTTATTGGAACCCAAACTTCCGACTCTATAAGTTGGGACAATAAGCCAACAATTTAGCATTAGAAGTACCTAGTGTCACGTCCGTAATATAGACCCTGACCGTATATGCGTATTGCTGTCATTTGTACCGCGTATGGAGGCGTACCGACCAGAGTCTAAATACAGACATACGAGTGTGAGAAATCTAATTTAATATGATAATATGATACTTAATATGAATATTGAGTTGATTTGATTTGATAAAATATTGCAATTTCGTGTCATGCACGTAAATCAAGGCAACAGATTGAGCCAATAATACAGGGTTTTTGCCCAGCGATGAGAATTTGAGTTAAGCATACCATAATGGGGAGAATAATATTTTAAGGCCATAGGTGAAGTTATATGGAGATATTTTGAGGTTAAAGGCTCCGATTTGCAGAAATAATGTTCCCAGTGTAGATTTACAGTCCGATATTCCGATTGAGAGTTAGAGATATGTGTTTAATATTGCAATGATGCCAAGGTAATCACAATTGAATTCTAAGATTTTTAAAATTAATAATTTAGAAATCGAACTTTAGATAAATTTTTACAGGCATGATTTAGAAAAAAGACTATAATGCAAAAACGTAATTTTCGCACTGGTGGTCGTTTTGCAAAATCGGAAAGACCATTCTGAAGAAAATTTTTCTGAGAATATTGGCATGTTCAATTTGAGGAGATAAGGTCATTTGAGATATAAAATTTAAGAAAATAAATTTACTCAAGTATTAAATTGAAAGTTTGGAATGTTGGTGGAAAAAGTCCAAAGTCAAAGTTTATTTTGGATTACTTTGGATAAAATCCAAAATATCTTTTTGGTTAATTTTAATTGACCAATAGGAGCAAGAATTAATTTTAATTAAGATAAGTTAATCACTAATCAACTATAAAAAGTCAAAAAAATGACAAAAATTCAACCAAATCATTATAAAAAAAAAACCCATCATCTTCTTCTCCTTCTTCCTTTGCACGACCAACATACCATTTCCCTTAATTTCTTTCAATTTTCTCTCACAAATTATCATAATCTAAGCCTAAAGAGGTATAAAGAATTAAGTAGTAGTGAAAAAAATATTTTTGGAGGAAAATCAAATAATGGTAAAAAATTCCAAGAAAATTTGAAGTGAGATTTCTTCACATTTCTTTCAAATTTTCATTGATTTAAGTTGATTTGAACGATTGTTTTAGTTTAGTTGTGTGTTTGATGTTAAATTTGTGAAAAGGAGGAATTAAGATGTTGTAGGAAAATTATGGAAAAATTAAATAAAAATGGACAATGAGTAGAATGAGAGTTGAGGAAAATGGATATGGTGAAAAATTGATGGATATAATTTTTAGAAATTTTCCATAATTATGGCCGAATTTTTAAAAATTTATTTTGAAGGATTTGTGCCATAAAATGATGAAAATGGAGTGTTTGGAAATGGAAGATAATTTTTGGAATGAATGAAATATTTAAGAGAATTTTTAGTGAATTTTTGGATTTTTTGCCTAATTATTGAAAAATTTATTGGAAATTATTGAATATTATTTTCGTAAAATTGGTGATGGAAAGTACAAGAAAATGGGTTAAAGAGATCATAGAAATTTATTTGGAATTTTTAAAGCATTTATTGAATTAATAGGAATTTTTGAGTGGAAAAATGGATTTTTGGAGAAAAAAGAAAAAAGAAAGTAAAAGGATAAAAATAGTTTGGAGGAGGAAAAATAAGGAAAATAAAATGTTTAAAAAAATTAAAAAAAAATAATATTGGAAAAATTTTGGTCGCACCGGAAAACGTATTGGATGACCAAAATTTCGAATTATGCGTCAAACGCGTGTAATAATAAAAAATAATATCGAAATGAGATTTTGATATATGAAATAGTGGAAAGTATTGGAGAGTTTTATTTTCAACAGAAAATATGTTAAAAATGACTTTGTAATTAATAAAAAATTATTGTTGCTCAGATGCATTTATGATATCGGTGCCAACGGCAGACCGAAAAAAAAACCGGCAGACATCAATACGTGAAAGTTGAGATCTGTATAGTAATTTATAATTTTAGCTATTAAATATTTAAAATGTGATTTTGATGAAGTTTTTATTTAAATGAGTTTATATAATGAATACGAAATTGAGAAATAATTATTTATGTCAAATATTAACACAAAAAAATATATTTTTGTGTCTTGTTTACTTGAAAGATAAAATAGTTTGAAATATTATAGAAATTCATATTTGACAATATTTTGATATTTTAGCCTATATATTAGCATATACAACAGTTTAGGGAGTTATTGACATGTTAATAGGGTTATTGGCCGATGGGTTTCTAGTGGCCATATATTATATTTTACGGTCTGGTGGGTTTCCTGTGGTTATATGGTACATATATTTAGTCTGATGGATTTTCTAGGACCGTGTGATATATTTTATTCATATTATTTTTTCTGATTCGGTGGGTTTCCTAGGATCATAAAATGACATGTACCCCTCGTTTTCCTGTAATTAGTTTATGATGATTTAATATATAGGCATGACAAGAGATTTTTTTATGAGTTTATGATATTAATGAATGATTTTATATTTGATATTTTCTATAAATGACTGCTATTATGAATTACTGTACCACTGAGTTGTATAACTCAATGCAGAAATTTATTTTTCTCTCACGCAGATTTAAAGTAAAGATAAAACGACAAGCATTGTAGATATAAAGTTGCTGATAGTGGAATCCACAATATAGAGTCAAACAGCAGTGGTAGCCATTCTGAGTGTGTTTGCCTTTTCTTTTATATTTTGTTATTATGACATTAGTGAAGTAAATTAAAAAAAAAATTAAATACTTATATACAAGAGAGTATAAGTAAAGAGCAGATTTGAAGTTATATTGTATATATTCTTGTTTTATATCTTTTTCTACTTAGATAAAAATATTATAGTATTTTATGTAATTGTTTAAATGTTTTGGTATTGGTTTTGTAAATTGTAATACTACTTATCAGTTTGATATACGAATGGTAAGGGGTGTTACACCTAGCATAGGAGAAAAAGAAAAACAACCACCAAAAATCAAGGACTGGCTGCTAATACAGGCAACAGCCTGAGTATACTGAAAGTCCTTTCTATACGGCTCTAGGGAAGATAGTCATGTCGTCCAAGTGGTATCATCAATGTCATTGGGTTTCAGATAATGTTGTGGAAGAGAACGAGTCTTGAGACTAAAGAAGAAGCTTAAAAGATCTTAAGCAGCAGCATGCCTAGAGAGACTCATCAATCTTAAACCTAAAGGGAGAGAAGTATCAACATGATCATATAGCTTTGGGAATAAGCAGATAACCAGAGCTGCACCACCCATAGACCACCACCTATTTTTTGTAGAGGGTCTTCAGAAGCATACCTACCTAGTGAGTGGTAGACTGATGCTAGCAATATACTCCCCAAGGCAAAAGATCAGTCTGAGGCCATAGCCCTCACTGGGGGCAGGTACTCCATAGCTAGTTTCCCTAAAATCGGGAAAAAGATATATTTGAAAGTGAGGGTCTATAAGAACTCTATGTGCTCTCTAGTGGTGGGGACATCTTTCTTGTCATACCATTTTCTTATCAAAGAGACATAAGAAGTATGGTTGCAGAGTTAGCATTAATAGAAGGCATAACAAGTTCTTTAAGATCAAGTAAGCAAACAACATCATCACCAAGCACTAGGAGATTAGTGAGCAACATAATATCCCCAAGAGTGATGGAGGCAGGTCCAAATGGAAATAAGAAGGAATTGAGGCTCCTAGACCACAACTTCAATACCACCCCTAATAGGTTAGAATCAAGGGGTAACCACACCTTACTCATCTTTATGAGCTGAGCTATGCCAAGTTTCTTCCACTCTCTTTCAAAATGTGGCTGGAGCCGATTCAGCCAAGTTTCCTATTCTTCACTAGTTTTAGCCTACGATTTCCCTGTGGAGCCAAGGGGTTTCAACTCTCTTCCTAATAAAAGCTTTCCAGCAGTGGGTTGTGGAAAAGGGAAGGCTAGAGGATCTGGGGTATCAGGGCCTAATTTCATGACACTATCAAGAATTGAAAGAGGAGGAAGCATAACACTGCAAAGAAAAGTGTAACAACATTTTGAGCGTTAGAAAGATGTGAGGCTTTAGAGAGGAGTATAGGGATTTACCTTGAAGATGCAGAGGTCATTGATGCTTTTAGGATGGATGAAGATATTCTTGCAAAAATTCCATAAAAACTAGAGATTTAAGATGATTCTCTAGGGAACTCTCTAGATATTCACCAGTGACAAGCAAAGATTTGGTGAATTTTAAAACAAACCATAGGCCGAATTCCTATTGGATTTAGGCCAAAAATACCTTTTCCATCACCCATTACCAAACAAAGCCCAAATTTGCAAATTTCAGGTTATGATATATTCATTTCAACCTAGAGACTAAACAAGCATAAGGAGAAATTCATTAAGGCAACTATACTCCCTATGCCAAAATCAACTCTTCAACCGAAAATATTTTTTTTCATAACCCATTACCCAATAAAGTCGAAATTTGCAGGTTTCAGGCCATGGCATATTCATTCCAACCAAAAAAATAAGCAGGCATCAGTGAAATTCATTAGGCAAACTATACTCCCTAGGTGGAAATTAACTCTTTAAGTCAAATTTAGTACCAACAAGTCTAAGAAAAATTTCTTTGCCAAAGAAAAAATCCAATCTTATCGCACTGCAAACTCAAAGAACAATTACAGTGTCAAGTCTCAGGGAATTACCTTTAAGTCTCTTTCTAATATAAATTTGAGGGAAAAATTTCCCAGTAGGAAGCTTGATCGCTGAGGTAGAGGGTTGAGAATTATTTGCTGCAAAGAATCATAAGGAAATATTCATACATTTGTTCAACCCATTTCCATCACGGTGCTAAGCAATCCACAGAGTCAAGAATAATAGTTAAAGAATTAAAAATACTTACTTAATGAAGAAGGGGACTACTAAGATGTGGGTGTCTTTGGTTTTGGAGTTGACAATTCTTGAGCATGGTAAGAGTTGAAGCGTCGATATGGAATGAGTCTTCACAGCATAGGCTTCGTAGGGTCTTGTGTGACTAGTGGCCTTCTTGGCAATGCCTAGGCTTCTCGATAGGAGATGAAGCGTCTCAAGCTTGTGTCGGCATTTGGGATGCTCGAGCAATTAACGATGCTTAGGCTTCTCGACAAGATGAGGAGTTACAAATTTTGGTGATACGCGACGTTTGGTCTTTTTAGCGATGGTGCTAGGAGTGGTTTTTGTGCAGGTGAACGATGGTTGATAGTGGTGGAGCCAAAACCTTGTGCAAGAGGGAGGTGTTCTCAGTATTTTTGCTAATGGAAGATTGGAGCGACACTTGGGTTTCCTGAACAAAGGGGATCTTGTTTCCTTTGTCTTGAAGACTATCTTGGCAGAAAATAATAGAATGAGAAGATGGATTTTATGGGTTTATAGAAGATAAAGAAGGAAGAGAAGAAGAAAGCTTGGGTTTTTAGCTGAAAATACCAAGGGGATGAGATGGATTTTCTTGGTTTAAAGTTTAAAAATGGTGGATTGAGGAGATGGATTTTGTTGAAAAGATAAAGAGGTTGAAGAAGAAAGAGAGAAAATATTGAGTTTTTGGTTATTACAATTTGTGGGTTTTAGGAGAAAAAAAAGGGAAAAAATTTGAAATTTATTGGAGATGTATCCTGAGGAGTAAATGCTTGACATATCCAATATTATCTCTCCACTTTTTCCCGCCTTTGGAACTCTAGGTGTTAAAAGGAGAAGAGAACTTTAGGCCTTAGCTAAAATAAAAACGTTAAGGCCTTAGAGAGTTTTTGAGCTTTTACATCCATACAACTATGGCCCATGGTCACACTATATGCGGAGGGTAATTGTTTACACCTGATTTTATAGATCCATTGGGTTGGAGTCTAAGCCTATTACAATAATAAAAACTCAACGTCTATGAAGGTTTAGAACACGTACCAATAAGGAGTCAGATACTTAGCAAGAAGTAGCTAAAAGAAAATCCCTAGAGAATCAAAGCAATTGCTGGGAGTGGCAAACTAGGGAGAAAAATGTAAGATTAACGACTAAAATGTCTAGCACTTAGAGAGGGTGGAGATCATGGCAACAGTTATCCTTGATCTTGATGCTATAAAAAGCAAAGAACAACAATCATCATCAAACTCTTAACAACTCAAATTCAACTCAATTTTTAGCAATTTCAATTGGCATCAATCTCTTTAGCATTAGTTTCAATCATTTTGATTTCAATTCAGCTTTATTGTAGCTTGTCAATTTCATTTTCATCAGTAAAATTACTTATCTTTAATATTTTGCTGCATTCAAGATTATTTTCTTCAAGTCTCAATTGCTCACTAGCCTGATTTTTTTATTCACTGTCAATATTTTTCATTATCATTTTCATTAGCAATCAAATTTAAGTGTACTATCAATAAAACTTATGAATTTACAATTATCTAATTAGAAGTTAAGATGCAAGTTTCAGTTTTAGTTTAAAAAACACTTTAATTTTTCTAGTACGCTCGCATTCTTTTTTTTGGCATGCTCATTTACTGACAAATTGCTAACAATAATATGTTTGTTGATTTTTTTTTTATTAGAAGGCTTGAACCATAGACTACATAATAAGAGCAATCTTCTTGCATTCATTATAAAACTGATAAACTACCATTAATTATGGTGCATAGTGGCGATGAGACTTGAATTCAAAATCTACCTCACTTCTTACAAATGAGAATACCATCAATTCACCCCTTAACCACAATCTAAATTATAATCTAATTTGACTAGAATTTTAAGCTAATTTGACCAATAATATATATTTGGCAGAGTATATTATTTGAAAAAACTAGATTATAATCTAAAAAAAAAACTAACTTTTACTAGCATTCAAAAATAATCTAGTATATTATAATATTATTTTTTTCTAAATGACATTATTTTATCCCTCATCTAAAAAATAAATGTTTTCTATCTTCTCTTATTTTACTCTCTTGTTTAACTCGGTCACCTAACTCCTCTCAATTACTGTATGTAATCACTTATTAAGATTTTTAGAGACCTAAACTCATCAATTAGTTTGTTATCTAGTTGTATATCACAATGAATTACCACAATTCCACTACTTAGATTCAATGGTTATTATTATTATTATTATTATTATTATTATTATTATTATTATATTATCAACTTCTTTTTCAGCTTATTTTACCAAATACTTCTAATTACATCCGTTATATTTTTAGCAAGTAGATTATCAACTAAAAACTGTTTGCAGCTATATTATTAGTCAATAGCTAGATTATTAGCTAATTTTACTAAACATAACCTTAATATGTATCATATATTTTTTTTAATTAGTAGCTTAATTCTCTATTACCCATATATAATTAATTAAGTTGGCAACATAGAGATTAGAGAGAGAGAGAGAGAGAGAGTAATTAAAGCCTCGTTTTCATAGCTATAGGTTGGATTTGGGTCCACATATTGCGGGTCTATGAAGCAAACATTGTAACAAATATTCAACTTTTCTTTTAATTTTTTAATGATTTGCAACCTTATAATAATTTCTTTTTATGTTCAGAAAAAAAAAAAAATCTCTTGATTTCTTACCTAATTAATGTCCAACGTATGTGACAATGTTTGTAAATCTTGCATCATATGGATATGTATTGTTGCCAAGTCAATCCGCGTTTGACAGTGACATGCTATTATACAAGATTTTCGTATAAATCTTAAATTTTTTCTTTATAATTTTCTCACAAGACACTAATTACCAAATTAATATTATTAAATTAAATTTATTAATACCGATCATAAATTTTTAATTTGAACTTTATATATAATTGTCACAAGTTAGTAAATATATTAAATGATTTTATTTTATAAGGCAAAAAGGAAAATTATTTTTTTTTGTCAAAATAGTCCTTATGATTTCACGTTATTAAAAAATAACTTAGTATCATTAATAAATTAAAATTATATTACCACAAGAAAATATTGAAATAGCCACAGACTAGCATTTATCGCTCATTAGCATCACATTAGACAAGTGAATTTAATTAATGAATTTTAAAAGGAGCTAGAGATGGCTTTGTAATAAATTAGGGCAGAAAATAGAGACGAATATTATGATATATAATCCTTCCAACCGTCCGGAAAAGATACGTGTATTTTATATTTTTTACCATTCAAAATTATAGGCTATTTATTTTTTTTTATAGTGTAGTTATTTTGTTTAATTACAAATATACTCTTATTTATATATGCACTTATTAAATATACTTAAATGTCTATTTATTTTTTTCAACTTTTACTTTAGATAACTCTTTAAATTGATTAACATCTTTGAGTCTTACATTAAAAATATCAAATGATTGTTTTCAAGATAATAATAAATAAAGAATATTTTTGGAAAATATCAAGTAAAAATTATTAATTTAACTAAATTAACTATTTTTTTTTTAATGTGTGAAAATAAAACTATGCCTATATTTTCAGCAATGAGAGAGTATATTGTAATTTTAGATAATCTGAAATTTTCATCCCTTATGTGTTAAAGTATGAAACTACAAGATATTTTTTAAGTCGAAATAGTAATTTTAATAAAATGTAACCACATAATTAACCAACAAAAAACTCTTATATATTAAAGCTTAAAGTCATCTAAAAGTATGTGGATGAGTTGATATAAAATTCTTTTAACTTAACTAGAGGTCTCGAGTTTGAGTTATTGATATGCAACTACCTTAAAACTCTTATAGGAATATTTTGCCGTCTTATAAGATCCTACCCAGCACGAATATAATTAGTCTCAATCAGTGGTTGACCTAGAAATTTTTTGACAGGGAGGTAAATTTACAAAATAAAAAAATTTCAAAAAAAATTATTATAATCCATAAAATTCTAAGTTGCAATTTATTATTACATGAGAAAAAGTTAAAAGAAAAAACTACAATTGTTCTCAATAAGTTCTTATATTTTGAAAGCGATTTATAATATTGTCATTGTTCATATTTAAAAATAAATCCCCTTCTACGAAAATAACTAAATATTAAATAGAGTTAATAGAATACAACAATATATAAAAGTTAATCACAATAAAAACATTAAAATTTTAAACTAAAAACTATTAGATTATAAATTGAAATAAGTCAAAAAAATAATTATAAATAGACATACTTGATACTTGGAATCCGATTAGAATACTAATAAATTGAATATTTGGCAATACATCCGCCAATGGCCTCAACTCATTGATATATAGATTGGGGACATCTATGGTTTCACACCAAAAAAAGCTCTAAAACCACGTTATAGTTATACTGGAATTTATTTCTATTATCATTTATCAAAAAAATCTTTGTTTTTTGAGATGGTATAAGACTCTTCTTGTTTAACTAAAGGTCCCGAGTTTTAAATTCTGAGTTTAACATCTGAGTATGCAATTATTTTAAAACTCTTGAAGGAGATTTTTCTGCTCTTCGAGATTCTATCTGGCATATATTGGGTATCGAAACCAACAAAAATAATTACCTATTCTCCAATTATTAAATTGTAATAGCGATGAGCATGGTCAAATCTCAAAAGATTGATGGATTTATTTCTTAATGCTAACAATTGAAAAAGATGGGGTTTATAAAATTGAAACTAAAATTAATTCTCAAATATAAATAAATTGCAGAAAAATAAATGAGGTTAAACAATATGGGAAAATCTCTACTCAAATGTATAATCAGCCTTGGAGAATTTTTAATTGATCATCAACACAAATAGAATCAGTTCTATTTCAAATATATCAATTCTAGTCACTAACACACTTTAACGACCAATCTTTCCCTCAGATAATTGATAATCAAAACATATTTTTCAATTATTCTCTTGTTATTAAGCAATCCTAAACACACTTTTAAGATTTAATTTAACAAAAGCATGATGAACTAGGTAGACAGCCAATGCAAACCAACAAACATGCATGCTTGGTTTATTTAAGTCTTATAATTATTTCTACAATATAAATCGAAAATTTGTCCACAATCAATTATATTGTTTGTTATTTATATTAAATTAATCAAACAATTATAGATTTAACAATCTGATTATTCAATTCATCAAGTAATTATATCAACAAGTGATGTGTCTATTTTTGTTATAGTTTTATATGTATTTTTAGTTGTTTAGATTTATTGTTTTATGCAATATTTGGCATAATTGTGTACTTAGATGTTGTTTTTCGTGTTTGTAGGTCGTGAGTGGTGAAAGGAGCACAAAATATGATTTTTGAATGATTGAGGAAGCTATTAGAGCTAATACAAAGCTTGAAGATAAGTTGTTTTGCTAAGTTAAAGAAGAGAAGACTATCACGGGCAAGTAATAGACAACAGGAGCTCATGATAAGAAAAAAATAGCAAGCCACAATCGTATGTCATGCCCAACACGAGCATGTAACACTTGGGCATGAGAGAAACAAGTATTCGTCATGATCTTGTAACGCCAAACACGTGCACAACGCACCCAAACACTTAGAATCGCGCATAAGCTGTCCAAACTCGAAAATTCACTTTTATTTCGAGGTTTTTCATTCTTTTAAAGAGAACAATATATTTGGGAGATAGACTTAGTTTAGAAATCTTAAAAACTATTTATTTCATTCTTTTCTTTTGGTTTAGGGTTAGCCACTATTAGAGATTTCCTTGATATTCTTCTTCTACTTCTTCCGTTCTAGCTGATTGAGCATATTTTGTAGGAGTTTATTAATCTTGGAAGGGGAGTAAAAGCTTGTGGCTTTAGAGATTGGTTATCCACCATCAACAAAGTTCAAGTTTTGCTAGTTTTTAGGATGATTGAGTTCCAACTTTTCTTTTACATTTGCTGTAATGTTTAGCTTGAGATTTAATTTTAGTATAATCATTATGGAATTTATGTTAGGCTAAATTCTTTTTGTGTGTTTGGTTAGCAACTCCAATTTTGTATGGACTCCCTTTAATTTTATTGAATGAGTTATTATTTTCCATTTCAATTCAATTTCACTGTATTAATTTCTAGTTTGATAATTGAATTAAGAATAAAAATGTTAGTGTTTGATTATTAGATATATCATCTTTAATCTAACATAAAAATTAGATTGGATATTACTTAATTCATTGGTTTGATTAGCTAATGTATAAAGTGATTGTCAAGAAATATTTGATTATGTGAACTTAACGTTTGGGAAGGAAATATAGAATTGAGGGAGCAAAACTGAGTTCCTACTGTAATTCATTGATTTTATTCGTTAAAAATTAATTGCACTTTAGTTTAATTATATTAGTTGTTAATCAAAATCAAATCAAATGGAATATGGTATTTAGGTTGCATTTCGTATAAATTGGCAATTAGAATAGTTAGGGATTTAAGCTTGGAATTCCTTGTAAAATCGACTCTAGAGTACACTTACTGGTATCACATTGGCTAACGCACATGTGGGTTAAACCTTGATTTTACAATAACAATCGCATAAAATATATGAATACTTGAAATAGAAAAGATAACAAAGTTAAGCATAGATCTCAAGATTAAATACTCCAAAAACTTGATTAATCTTCAACTAGAAAGGAGTTTGGTACTCCATAAAGGAATAGACGGCTGACCCAGAATACGATCTGCTTCGCTTTATCTCGCAGCAGCCCTCAGATATGAATCTTCAAGTCTCAACTTTTCTATTAAACTCCTAAATGTCGCAAAGTTAAACATAAATAAATTTCATCTTCCAAGATCAACCCTAAGGCATAAAATACATCAAAAATTATATATCAATAAGCATATTAAGCAAAATAATCTTAAGAAATAAACAAGAGTAAAATTGTAAAAATATCTAACTAACAACACACTCTAAATTAATAGGATTAATTTCATCACCATATTAAACTAAAAAAAAATCTTTGTTCTTTAAACTATTTGAATCACATTATATTTTATTTTCATCTAATTTGATAAAAAAAATTGAGAATTAATTGTTGAAAATTTGTGATTATGAGTCATTTTGAAAGGATAATTTGGGTGGATCCCACAATTCAATTTTAGCAAGATAACCCAAATATATGTTCCTTGATATAAAGACTATGAGTTAATGTATTCACATGCTCAAAATGGTGAATGTGTGAATAAAAATTAAAACTCAAACTAAGCACCTTAGAAAAGAAAAATAAAGTGAAAGTGGGTGAAGTAGGGAGTTATCCAACATCACCAAAATGTCAAGTTAGAACATGAGTTTATATAAAAAGGTGCATCCTTCCAATATTAAGAAAATAGCATTAAAGGCTCTATTTCTCGCGCATAGACACAGAAGGGTGCAAATTTACAGTTCGAAATAAGTCAAAGCATGAGAAGTGATACTTCGGTTCATTGCAAGTAATTATTGTGTGTTCAACTTTTAATCGGTATCTATTGTATCAAAAAGATAAACGTCAGTAAATCTAAACACCAATGGTAAAAGGCGAATTTATCTTAAAGTTATTGTGTAAAATACATGTCTCAAATTACATTCTTTTATCTAAGGGTGACAATCCTAACTTATACCCATTAATCCACCCACTTAAATTAGGGTATGAGTTATAAATGGGTAGTTCAAATACAAATGAATCATAAATGGGTTCAACCCATTTTAACCCACTAATAGTTGGTTATTTCAAATATAAATGAGTCAAAAATGGGTTCAACCCATTTTAACCCACTAATGGTTAGTTATGGGTACCCATTTAAACCCATACATAAATTAAAAAAAAAACTTGATTTTTTTTCTTTTTTTACTCCAAACTTATATTAAATTTCTTATAAATTTTTTTTGAAAAACTACTTAAAATATTAATCATTTTTAGCCATTTTTTATATAAAAACTTTCAATATTATTTTTTTCTAAATTTTTTATTAATAAAAAATAAATTATATGATTTTGTAGTTAATATATATTTATTACCATTTTTACTGAAAAAATATTATTTTTACTGTTAAAAAAATTAAATTTTGAAGTTTTCAATAGAATTTAAAAAAAACAATATTTACACATTTAAACTGTCTCATATTTCTATTTGGGGCACCGACTAATGCATATAATTTAAAATCAAATAAGTCATGACTAGAAATTGAGCATATTGTGATCGAAACAATACCAATATGATTAGAGCCTAATTACAGACTCAAAAAAAGTGAATAATCAGTATAACTGTGACACTAAGTTATCAAGTGAGATTGATAAGAAGGATAAAATTGTAAATTTATAATTTTTGGTCTAACAAGCAAATTATGAGTCGAGCACATGGGAACATAGGGCATATTAAGACAAGTTTATAAGTATAATTTTATGTCAAAATTCATTCGTTTAGAATTCTAAATTGATGAAATAAAATTCAAGTCTTGAATAAATTTTGGATATGTCATTTTTATATATTAAATAGGTAGATTATGGTGGATTAATATTAAATGGATACGGGTACCCACATAATAAATTAAATAGATCTTAAATGGATTAATGGGTTGTAAATAACCCAACTCATTTATATCCTACTTCTATCTCTCCTTATGTTATGTCTAAATACTAAATTAACTATATACCACATTCATAACATTAATAACTATAGTTGATCTACATATTCCATCTATGAATATTCTGCAATTATTGAAGAATGATATTATTAGAGTCTCTTGATCTAGCTAGGAAAGTAACGACAAAGGATAAAAAAGTAATTTAATTAGTAATAGTGTCATTTTCCTTTTCAATTTTCTATATTTTCTCTCCATTTTAGAAAAAAAATGAAAAGTGAAAAATAAAAATTACTATCCCTCCCCTCCATATTTTACTTATGTTCCTAATCAGAGTATAGTGATATTATTTTCTTGCTTTATATTCTTATTTTCCCTCCTCTCATATTTTTATTATATTTCAAACACTAGGTAACAATTTTTATTAAAATTATATTTGTTTGCTGCAAAAGATGTTAGAATGCGAGCGTACTAGAAAATTAAAATATTTTCAAATAAAAATAAAAATTGCGCATTAACTTCTAATTAAATGATTACAGATCATTAGATTTTCTTGACATTACACATAAATTCAATTGCTAATAAAATTGAAAATGTTGACAATAATGAAAATTGAGCTAGAAAATAGCTAACACTTGAAAAAGATAAATAAATCTTAAATAAAGGCAAATGTTGATGAAACTGATTTTACCGATGATATAAAGTTGATAGACAACAATTGTGCTAAAATAGTTGAAGTTATAACTGAAACAAGACTGATACTAAATGAAAAATGTTGTAGACTTGACTAAATTTGAGTAATTTATTGATTGTTATTGAGTTGTTGATTAATTGGTTGGTGGTCCCTTTCTCTGTAGATGATTGTTCCTTTTATAACACCAGGGCCAAAGTGACAGTTAAACTTATGATTTTCACTTTTTCCATAATTGTCACACTTTCTCTAATTGCCTTAGTGCTGCTCCAAATTGTAGTTGTAACTCTTTTCACTTTCTCCACTTATTTCTAACTGTTTGTATAGTGCTCCTATTCTTTAGGGATTTTTCCTTAACTGTTTCTTACCAATTATTTGACTTCTCATGAATATAGACTCTAATTAGCTATGGATTTTAGGCTTCTACGATATACTTAGGCTTTAATTTTTTGAGCCAACAAAAATCTTGTATAAACAATTGTCTTCCGCATACAGTATGGTTATGGGCTATAACTGTATGAATTATAGATTTTTCAAACTCTTTAGGCATCTTCTTCTCTCTAGAGTTTTAGTTCCAAATGCTAGAGGAAGCTAGGTTAAAGTATTGGAAAAGTCAAAAATTAACTCTCCAAGAAAAAACTCCAATAAATTTTAAAATTCAAATCTCACTCCAAAACCCAAAAACTCAAAAACTTTGATTTTTTTCACCATAAATCCCTTTTCATTTGTCAAAAACCAAAAAGCCATCATCTTTTTTCACCTATTCATCTTCCCCACAAAACCCATATACTTAATCCTCCATTTTTTATCCTTCCAACCAAGAAATTTCAAGAAATCAAGAAAATCTATCTACCTCCCTTGGTGTTTTCAGCCACAAATTCTCTTCTTCTCCAATTTCTCCATCTTCTATAAACCCGTAAAATCCAACTCTTATTCTACCATTTTTGGCCAAACTAAGCAAAATCCACAACACCCAATCAAAAACGAAAGCCGGCATTTCAATTTCCACGACGTCAAACCGCCAGTCAGAAGGAGACCATCCTGTCATTGCCTGTCACCAAGATTTTTGCACCATCCTTTACCGTTCAAGAACCACTAACACCCAAGTCATGGTAAATCCACTTTCCACCATCAAGTGGGTATTTCAATTCTTTTACAATTACTGCAATTTTTGGCTATGAGTATTTATTTAGACTTGTAAAAATTTATTGAATATGATTTTTGCAAATTTTTTAGATATCTCCTTTGTGATTCTTTGCAGTACATAATTCTCAACTCTTTACCTCAGTGATTAAGCTACCTATTAGAAAATTTTTTCCCCAAGTTTACATTAGAAGAAAACTTAAAGGTAACTCCCTGAGACTTGCCACTATAATTGTGTCCTAAGTTTGTTGTGTGGTAGGATGAAACTTCTCTTTGGTCAAACAATTTTTTAAACCTTGTTGGTATTGAAGAGCTTGTTTCGGCCTAAAGAGTATATTGGCTTTAATGAACTTTCTTGATGCCTACTTAATCTCTGGGTTGGAATGATTATATCATAGCTTGAAACTTATAAATTTTGGCTTTCTTGGGTAATAGGTGATGAAAAAAAATATTTTGGCCCAAATTCCAGTGAGGAATTCAGCCTAAAGAGTGTTTTGAATTTACTGGGCTTTGCTTGTCATTAGTAAATATTTAAAAATGGTATTAGAGAGTTAAATCAAATATCTGGATTTTTATTTGCAGCTAATGAATATTTAATATAGAGAATGTAACAGAGTTGTTAAAGTGAAGCAAGTATCAGCTGCTGGTTAGTGTACCAACTACTGGTAAGCATTTACCAGTGATGGCATCAGTTGCTGGTGAGAGCTACAGCTACTAGTGACAGCATCAACTGCTGGTGAGAGCTACAGCTCCTGGTGAGCGCATCAGCTCCTAATGGCACTAGAGAGCTAAATCAAATATTTGGAAATTTTTACAAGGACTCTTTCCTTCTGTTTAAAGATATAGATGTCATCTTCCTCCTTAAGATAATATCTCAACTTCCTCTCCTATGGCTGATGATGAGCCTTGTTTGCCATGAGGTTGGGGCTCAAGGAGTAGACTTGATGTGCTTGATGTCTAATATATTGATGATGGAATTCACTAAATACTAGCACAAAAGTACCATAGCCAAGCATTTATGATGATAAGGTGGCACTAAGCCAACCTATGACTGATGCTTTATTGATAACTGATGAGATCATTGAACACATTCACAAAAAGCACCATAGCCATGCCTTTGCATTGATAAGAAAGGTGGCAATTGAGCCAACCTATTGATATTTATTTGATGATGATGAAGAATTCTCTGAACAGACTCACATATGCACCACAGTCATGCATTTGCATCTTAGTGATCAAGGTGGCACTAGGCCAACTTCTGGGTATGCTATTGATGCTTGATGACTGTAAAATACTTATGAACTTTGATTGAGACCCAAGAGAAGTGGCCCTACGACCTACTTTATTATTGATTTTTTATAGGTACAAAATAATATTTTGTTCGTTGATACCATTGTTGTAAAAAGGGGCCTGGTTAATAAACCGGGGAAGGTAGTGGGTCACTGATTTAAAGTCGAACCGGTTTACGTAAGATTTTCATAAAATACAATATGTCTCATATATAATAAGACATAATATGTCTTATACATAATAAAAATAAAAGATAAGTTGTTGATGACCATTTCTAGTATACAAAACTGATAGAAAATGATTAATATATCATTTTTGTTAAATTAAATAATATTTTTTATATGAATCAAAATAATTTACGTATAAAATTTTTGTAATGTTGCACACTAATATTGAAAATACAAATATTGAAAACTTTATTGTTAAATAATATGAATAATTTTGTGGATAATTAAAATAAATATTTTTTATGATATATATTACCAATATTATTAATAGTGAAAAATGCCATTATTTATATAAATAATTAATTTCTAAATTAAAATTATATATATATAACATGACCAATATTACAAATATCTACACTTTTTAACAAAAAAAATATCATTACTTAAATATATAATTTATTTTTAAATTAAATAATTTTTTATATTAATAAAGTAATTTATACTAAAATGTTTAGAAATATATATTACTAATAAATAATAGAAATGAATATATATATATATATATCTTATATATTTTATTTACTATACAATTAAAACACTAAGTGTAAGTTGGTGAAGTGGTTAAAGGGGCAAAAAAAACTTTATCCTCAAGACCTAGGATCAAATCCCAACAACAACATTATTTTCACAATTTTTTTGAAATTTTGAACCTGGAAAACTGCCTGAAACCGGCCGGATTAGTCAGTTCGCAGTTGAACCAGCCAACAATTTTTTTGAAATTTTGAACCTGGAAAACTGCCTGAAACCGGCCGAATTAGTCAGTTCGCAGTTGAACCAGCCAGTTCGACGGTTTTCTCACCGGTTCAATTCTTCTCCAGGTTCCAAACTCAAAACCGTCTGGCGTAGTGGCCAGTTCCCTATTTTTCCAGTTGAACCGGTCAGGCCAGTTTCTACAGCAATGGTTAATAAAATGACCCTTAGGCCTATCACAAACAAAAACCTATTTAGCTTTGTACCTTTCTTTTCTATCCCTAGAGAGCAACTAGGGAGGCTGTGTGAGTCGGCCCATTCTCTACTTCCTTTGCCTTTTCTTCTAAGTCCTTATTAGTTTATGGGTGAATTTTCTATGCTGGACTCAGTGTCATTCTTGGTTTGCTGGAACTGGAGGTGGCGCCATAAATCTTTTTTTAGTGAATAACCTTTCCTCTTTAGTTAAATACCTCTTAGAGTTTTGGTACTCTCTAGGTACTTCTTGTCTTTTGGAACTTGGAATAGGTACAGTTCTCTCTCTCTAGTGAGTTACTGATCTCCAACGCTTTCTTTCTAGAAATTGGCCCTAGGTAGGCTTGATTCCTCACTCTGTGCCTTAGAGGCTGGACTCAGTGTCATTCTTGGTTTGCTTGAACTGGAGGTGACGCCATAAATCTTTTTCTGGTAAATAACCTTTCCTCTTTAGTTAAATACCTCTTAGAGCTTCAGTGCTATCTAGGTACTTCTTGCCTTTCGGAACTTGGAGTAGGTACAGTTCTCTCTCTCTAGTGAGTAACTACTCCTCAGCACTTTCTTTCTAGAAATTAGCCCTAGGTAGGCTTGATTCCTCACTCTATGCCTTAGAGAGTATCTACTCTCTAGCTCATTTCTCTCAAGGGTTGGCCTTGAATCTTTTTTTTGTACCATAGTGAGCACCTTCTCCCTAAGATTTTTCCTTCAAGAATCGACCTTAGATAGGCCTAATCCCATTTGTGCACCTAATGCCTTGGGTTTTCTTACATGAGAAGCTTTTTAGGAATCCAAATCTTTTGAGTTTTTGGATTAGGTATTAACCTTTATGTTTCTTTTCTTTTCTTAAAATCCGCAAAGGATCTAAGGTTAAAAGACATTATATTCACTGAAACTACAAAGAGAAATGGATCTTCATCAATTACCATGGTCTCCTTCTCTGCTTTTATGTCCACCGGTGCTGGTACTAGTGCTGGTGCATATACCTGCATCAAAGGTAAAAGAGGTCATTCCTTATTCATACATGATCCATAGGGTATATGGCAACCAATCTAGCCTTATTTCTTGTAATGTTACCGTCCTCATCTAGTTTGTTCCTATAGACCCACTTACTACCAATAATTGGGTAGTCCTTGGATCTTGGAACCATGGTCCAAACCTTTTTCCTCTCAAATTAATTAAGTTCATCTTGCATAGCAATCACCCAACTCTCATCATCTAAAGCTTCATTAATTGACTTTGGTTCAATTTGAGATATAAAAGCAAGATTAGAATCAAGGAGTTTGGAATGAGTACTTACTCCTTCTGTAGGATCACCAATGATTTGCTCCTTTGGGTAGTCTCTTGCAAACCTCCACTCCCTTAGTAGCTCATTAGTTTCTTGCTCTTGAGCTTAGGACTGCTCTTCCTCTTGTTGTTGTTCCTCATGTTCTTCATCAAGATCATTCTTCTTTATTGATTCCCTTTGTTTCACTTGATCAAGATTGAGATTCTCCATGGAACTTACAACATCATTCAAAGGAATACCTTTCCTAAGATCACGTCCATAAGATTCATCAAAATTAACATGCATAAACTCTTTTATAACCAAAGTTCTTTTATTGAAGATCCTAAAAGTTTTACTAGAGGTGGAGTAACTAAGAAATATACCCTCATCCGATTTTGAGGCAAATTTTCCAAGGTTGTCCTTGGTATTTAATACGAAACATTTGCAACCACACTCTAAGATATGAGATTTTGGGTTTTCTTCCATTCCAAAGCTCATAAGAAGTTTTATTTAAAATGGGTCTTTTAAAAACATTGTTTGAAATATAACATGCGGTATTAGTGGCTTCCGCCTAAAAGTAGATTGGTAAACCATACTTATTAAGCATTGTTCTAAACATTTCTACCAATGTTCGATTTTTCCTTTCAACTACCCCATTTTGTTGAGGAGTTCTTACTGTGGAAAAATCATGAGAAATACCATTTTCTAAACAATAGTTCTTAAAAATATCATTCTCAAACTTTTTGCCATGATCACTTCTAATTTTAAAGATACAATATCCCTTTTCATTTTGGACTCTCTTGGCAAAATGCTTGAAGTTTTCGAAAGTTTCACTTTTATGAGCTAAGAAAATAACCCAAGTAAACCTAGAGTAATCATCAATAATTACAAATGCATAATGTTTTCTATCCAAGCTAGCAACTCTACGAGGTCCAAACAAATCAAGATACAATAGTTTTAGAGAGAGGTACTTACAATATTTTTGTGCTTGAATGATGATTTGTATTGCTTCCCTCTTTGACATGGCTCACAAGTCTTATCCTTTAAATATTTGACCTTTGGGAGCCCATCTACTGGTTTATCCTTGCTAAGGCTTTGAATTAATTACATACTTGCATGCCCAAGTCTTATATGCCATAGCCAAGATTCTTCACTAATAAACATAAGACAATTAGAGGAAACATTAGTTAACTTATGTAAGTATTGCCATCTCTTTCTCCTTTGAATATCTCTTGACCATTTAAAGAGATTACTAGACATTCATTAGAGCTAAAGGCGACTTTGTTTCCCTTATCACATAATTGACTCACACTTAAAAAGTTGTACTTCAAACTATCAACAAACATAACATCATATATGATTGAAATACTATTTAGTCCTATGGGACCAATGCCAATTACCTTACCTTTAGCATTCTTCCCAAAGGTGACCTTACCTCCATCCATATATTCGAGACTAGTGAAGAAGCTTTTATTTCCGCTCATGTGCCTTGAACATCCACTATCCAAGAGCTATACATTTTCATTGCTTATGGATTTAAGGCATACCTATAAAACATGAATTCAAGTTTGGCTTTTTGGTACCCAAATAAACTTGGGTCCTTAGAGGTTAGTTCTTAAAAGAACCCAATGGGATTTCCTTATCAAACAATGAATGTTAATGTGCCCAAACTCCATACAATAATGACATTGCTTAGTTTTAAAAGACTTTTGCCACTTTACTTGGGGTTTTAGCCTCATAACCTTCTTGTTTGAGGCATAAGAAAAAGTGCAATAACAAATACAATCATGTGTAGTGGATGCTTTCCTAAGTGTATGTCTCTTAAACAAAAAGGCGTGATTGGCCTTTTGAGGTTTCCCTCTTGTGCTAAGTGAGCCTTTACAACTTCTCCTTTGAGTAAGGGCTTTAGTGTGTGATTTGTTATTTGCCTTTGAGACAACCATCTCAATTGAAAAGGTTTGTGGTATAGAAGCTTTTACAAAAATAGTTCTAGGTGTATATGAAGATGATGCTCCATTAAAGTCTTAGTCATATCTCACTAAGGGAGGTCTTTGGGACACAATTAAGGTATCCAAATTTTTCTTCCCTTTATGAAATTTTGAAATAGAGAGTCTTAGCTCCTCAACCTCATTTTTCAAAGCATTGTATTCTTTAAGTAAAGAGTTGGTTGAGGGTTTAGATGAAAAATCATCTAATGACTTCTTAAGAGAAGTATTTGAGGTTTTTAGCTCTTCCACAACCTTTTGAAGGTTGGATATGTAATCCTTTAGTTTGGAGCTATTTTTCTTATGGAAATCAACTTTCTTTTTATATATCTCTAATTCTAGACTCGTGACCTCAATAAGATCATCGTCATCACAAGCGTTTAATGT
>CATIWF010090823.1:0-19969 GCA_949630135.1 Balakata baccata | reverse complement strand
AAGATGAGAGGATGAAACCACTAGGGAGATGGCTTGAACATACCTCAAAGTGCTAGCAATGGTGTATGTTCATATGAGAAGAAAATTAAACTCTTTAATTTTCTTGTTGTCTCCAAAAATTTTTCTTCTCCCAAAAATTTTTTCATGTCAATTTTCTGTCTGTTGGGGTCTTTTAGATCCAAAAGAAAATAAAAAAAATAGATCCAACTTGATGAGAGGAGAAACTGGAGTTACATGAATAGTAATGGCCATTAAGGCCAATTCAAGGGCATTGGCCAGCTGCTGCGCACTGGTTCGTGCAGCAGCCTGCCTAGCAGGCCCGCACGGGCTCGTCAACTCCCCCGACCGATTTTTTTCCGCGATCTTATGACAAACCGAGTCAAAATAATTTTCTCATATTTTGGATCTAATCCTAAACCATTTTGCTCATTCTTTACATCTCCAAAGCGTGTCACCCATTAGTTTCCCAGTTATGTTGGCCACTTAAATTATCAAATGATTTAAGTAAATCATGAGCGGTATCTAGCAACACATCATGATCCCTAATTGACCGGATAGTTAGTGGTTTGGCTATGAACCTTTCCGTAAACAACAATATGTGCAACTCGTCCTTTCACCATTCTATACCCCACTCGGTTCAGAGCATGGACTATGTGTCAGCTCCCACTAGACTGACTACATCACAGCTAGCCCAAGTGATTTTAGATCTTGTCACTGAGACTCATTACTCAATTAGACATGTCCATCTTCATGACAGTTCCACTCTGGCTAGAGATTCCTGAGTAGTGATCCTAAGAGGCCGTGGGTATACTTTCCCTCTATCAGGAGCGGTGAATCCTTTATTGGCTACCCAATTACTTTCGAATACCTCAAGCTGGACCCAATCACCACCCTATGAGCGACCTCTATAAGACAACAAGGAATGGAGTCAAAGCAGAGAATCAGTATCCAAGATATCCTTGAGTACCTCAAGTCTAAAGGTACATGCACCATCGCTATGATGAGACAATCATTGACATTTGAATAGATAATCCATATGATTGTCTCATAGTAGGTCATCCAATGTACTTGACTACTCTTAGCAAGCATCCACATGTTAACATTGAACATTTCATGCTCATAGCTTATGAGATCTACTTCTTGATCTAATCAAGGAATATAACATATGCCAGTCTATCCGGATCAACAATGTCCCATCTTGTTAATCTTATGACTAGGGATAATATAGATACTAACATAATTACACATGATAGGAATCTCATTATCATGATCCCATCATGATTTCCTTCATGCTATGTTTCATATCATAAACTTTCATTAATCAGTTTAAGATCTATATCAATTCATATGCAAATGAATACTAATATAATGAAAAAATGCTTTTATGAATGTGTACACTAAGTGCTTAAGGCGATTGCCTTTTGGGCACATCTCTAACAGTATGTCTATATATCAATTATTAGATGGATATCCATATGATCTAAACTATTCATTATAAGCATATATCAACTATTAAGTAAATATCTTGTGATCTAAAGCGTTGATGGATACAATATAATATAGGGTAAATTATAAAATTTTTTTTGAACTTTATACTTTTTCACAATTATATCTCATTCTTAAAAGAATTTAATTTAATTATATGTATTTTAGGTTTTGTAATAAATATTACTTTTGATGAATTGGATCTCACTCCAAACCGTTTTGCACAGTCCAAAATTCAATTTGAAATTCTTTATACGAAGATTTTGCTAATTTATTCTAAATACTAAATAGCTGTAATTTAAGATTACCACAAATATGCATCCAAAAGTCAATTACTTCAAACAGAACAAATTTCAAATTGGATTTTGAACCAGACAAAATAATGATATTTTTATACATGTAGTAATTTTTTCCAATTAGATTTAAGTATATATCATATCATTTTTTTTAATATTTTTTTATCATTATCATATAGATATTGAATGAAATCCAGTACTTCCAAAACAAAAATTATTATAAAAATTTAAATTTTAAAAATATTAAATATAATTATAATAAAGTGTAAAATTTAGAAATTATCTTTTCATAATTTACCCAATAATATATCATAAAAGGAGCCATAATTTAGGACTCACTGCCGACAAGAGTGGAGATTTGTTTCTTGAGCTCAAACAAAACAATTGGACAATTCTGCCCTCCATTGAAACTGTTTCGGGGAATTGATGTATTTTGTAGGGTCTTCATCCACCAGGTCACATTTTGGCCCTATTGGTTGATTATTTGGAGGTTTTCACTTTATAATCATCCGTTCACACCGCTTTATTCTTATTTTAAACCCATACATATGGGATTGAGATTTCTTCAATTTGATTTAATTCAATAAATTATATTTAAAGGTATTTATAATTATTATTGAGTATTTTAAAAGTATATTTTAAATTTTTTATTTAATTGATAAATTTTTTAATTTTTTATAATTTTTTTCTAAATGTTTTGAAAAAAAAATTATTTATATGCTTCTACTAAAAGTAATTTTTAAAACTAAAGAAAATTAAAAGTACCAAATATTTTATAAAAAGAGTTTTTCTGAAATTTAATCTCAAACAGTCATTTATTTAAATGCTCAACCTATAATATATTTGGTATATTGATACATCAAACCTAATTAACGAATTAAATTATAAGATATTTATTCAATTATTGAAATTATAAAGTAATAAATAGTTTAGAAAAAGTATGCATATAAATTATTAATAATTGGTCAAAATTAAATGTTAAATATTATTTTTTAAAAATAAACAATTTTCTAATAATAGAATTTAATTTTAACTATTTGTAACTAATAAACAATAAAATTTAAATAAATAAGATATATAAAAGGTGTTTTGAATTATTGTTGAAAGTTCTAAAAATAAATTTTGAATTTTTTTAATTAATTGACTGATTTTTTTATAAACTGATTTTTTCAAATATATTTTTAGAAAAAAAATATCTATTTATCTAATTCTATTAAAAACAACTTTCAAAACTAAAAAATATAAATACAATTTTTTTAAAAAAAATATTTTTTTTATAAACACAATGCAAAATAAGACGATATTGTTAAACTTAACTTAAAGAATCAACTCAAACATTACAATTGTATATTATATATATCTAGAATTTAAGCATCTGTTCACACCACTTTATACAAAATTTATATTTATTTTCATATATACATATATATAAATATTAGAAATTAAACTGTACCAAAAAAAATATTGATACAGATAAAATTAATTATTTATTTTTTATGAGAAAAAACATTGAGGAAGTGAGAAAATGAAGACCCACAGAAGTGCGTCGCAAATTGGTGAAACGATTTTCTATGAACTTTCCTGTTCTCTTTGGCCATTCATATTGGACACGTGTACTCGTGGGCCCCTAATAGAAAAAGCTCACACCATTTTTCTTACGTGTCAAAACCTCATACGCTGGACTGCTTGTCACGTTCCGTAGTTTGCCTAATCTACCCCTACGCTCCACCTCTTGTATTATATTATTTAATATGGAAAGGTGGGATGGCATTCGAGTAATTTCAAAACGTAAAGACTGACAACATAGGATAATAATTAAAAAACAAATCGAACTACATGGATACACGGTATATACGAGGGAATGAATTTTAATTTCCTTTTGTATTTTTCCTCATAAAACGCGTTTTGATTTTGATTTAACTCAGGAACTCAGCCGAGTGGGAGCTGTCGATCTCCTCCGTCTTCACTTTCTCAGTAGTTTCCCTTCGGTTTAAAAGCTATATGGGCCATGCTCTTGCTTATCTAATCTAAAAAAACAAAAGTCATACCTTAAAATTAGATTTTCTGCTGGAATCTCTTTCTCTTTGCTGGTGTATGTATGGGGGATATGGCGGTCTTGTCCTTAACTTCGCTGCCGTTGGGATTCAGATTCAGGCCTACGGATGAGGAATTGGTGAATTTTTACTTGAGATCAAAGATTAATGGGAATGATAATGACGTTCGAGTCATTCGTGAGCTCGATGTCTGTAAACGGGAGCCCTGGGATTTGCCTGGTATTTATTTCACTTTACCTTTTGTGTTTTTTGTTTTTTTCCCTTCTTCTTTGTGGTTTCATATATATGAGAAAGAAAAGTAAAAATTGGAAAATGTTATTCGATTTGATTTTGATTTTGGGTTTTTTTGGGATTGTAGATTTATCTATCATCAAAGCGAAAGATCAAGAATGGTTCTTTTTCTGTCCGGTGGACCGAAAGTATCCGAATGGGCATAGACTGAACAGGGCAACCAACAAAGGCTACTGGAAGGCAACTGGGAAAGATCGAAAAATCAAGTCTGGGAATAACTTGATTGGTATGAAGAAAACTCTCGTCTTCTACACTGGACGAGCTCCTCGTGGTAGTAGAACCAATTGGGTCATTCATGAGTATCGTGCTACTGAGGAAGACCTTGATGGCACTAAACCTGGCCAGGCAGGTTTCATTTTAGCTACTTCTCAATTCCACTTCTTTAATTTTAACCTAACTTGATGCCTTGAGTCTTGGGTTGACATCAATTTCTCTTCTTTTTAAGAACTATGTATTGTATTAGTTGCTTCATTTGCCACTTAGCGATGGTTTAATTGCCCCTCCTGTATGAAGTTAATTTTGAAGAGGATTAGGCTCTGTGTATAAAAAATTATGCATTTTAACATTGATTTATATTTATGCAGAATCCATTTGTCATTTGTCGTTTATTTAAGAAACAAGATGAATCTGTCGAAGGTTTGAACTTAGGGGAACCCCAAGATGCTGTTTTATCTCCGACACCAGCAGAAGAACCTCAATATGTCCTTTCATCTCCTACAGCAGCTCAATTGTCTCCAGAAGTTGCGGAATCTGAGTCAGCATTGGCACAAACATCTCCAGTTAGTACACCGGCTTCCAAAAATCTACAATCCAATGCGGAAGATCAAACAACAGATGAAGCAACTCCTGAGGTGAGAATGGTTTCAATTCTATTTGTCAGAGTGACAACCGTTTTTAGGTGAATGAGACTGCAGTATACTAGTCATATGATTTATTTGTGCTGCTCTCTTCAGTTGGAAGACTACTTGAATTGGTTTGATCTGCCACCTGAGCCTCTAGATGACAAGCTTTTTTCTCCTCTGCACGCTCAAGTACAGGCCGAAGCGGGTTGTTCATATTACTCCATGCCCAATGCGCTAGGTAGATGTAACAGTGGGATGCAGTTTTATCCTAGCACAAATGAAGCTGATGCTGCTTATGTGACTAGTTTCCTGAATGACATCCTTCAGCAGCCAGAAGAATACTCCGGCCAAGAGTTTTGTAGCATTAACAACAACGCCTTTGATACAGACCCTAAAATGGCTCAAACTTCTGTAAGCTCAAATCACAAAACTGGTTCTTGAATGTCTCTTGGTTTCATGAATTTTTGCCTCTGATTTTTGGCTTGAATGTAGTAAATTAATTGGTTCTGGATTTAACTTGTATATTGTCTTGTCACAGCTTGAGGAGGATATCGATGTAAAGCCTCTTCTACATGGTGAAACAACTCTATTGGATCACCAAAGTCTGACTTTTGACCATAATGAACACAAAGCACATGGAGATTTAGGTTCAGTACATGATCATACTCGTGGAAGCCTAAATTTTGCCTCGAGTTCTGTGTATCAAAATAAGGCAGCAGGCAACCATAATCAAATTGGCAGCAATGAGAATGCTGGACCTGGAATCCGAATAAGGGCTCGAAATGCACAAAATCTTCCAAATACTTTTAACCCTGCTACGCAGGGTGATGCATCTAGAAGATTGCGTCTACAGTGTAAATTACAGGTCCAGCCGCTTCTGTTTGGTGAAATCTCAACAGAGTGGAGCTCTACGGCAGAGGAACACAAATTGGAACCAAATGTGGCAGAGGTGAGAAGTTTGCGAGTGATGTTGAGTAAAAGGTATGGTGTTATCTAAATGCAGATATTGAATGTCGCTGAATTGCAATGTGCAGGAGATGAAAGTGATGGAGAAGGATACTTCTCTTGCTAGTGGAGTGGATGAAGATAAACACCATAAATCTTCCTTATCTGGGGTGGGTGAAGGCATCAAATTCTCTGAAAAACTGAAATCCACCACTGTATCCATCTTGAGGCTGAGGAAACCTGTTGTGGTGCCCAAACAGGTTCCATCCATGTTGTTGAAGGTTTCTTCCTCCCGCTGTCAAATCTGGTCAATTCATATGTTTAGAGCTGTTGTGTTTGCAATTTTGCTACTGATCTTAGTTAGTGCATGGTGGTGTATTTTGGTGAAACCACTTAGGCGTCCTATCTCCTTGTAGTTTTGTACTCCTGATTGATATTTATGCTAGTTTTGTTAGGTGGTCAGATGAGGTGAACTGGTGAAGGTTACTGGTGTGGTAACTAATTAGAACTATGGACATTGACTTCTTAGCTAAATATGTTGATGGATGTATATCTAAATTAGTAAGTTGAATAAGTTAGTTAAATATATGTTCATGCTGAGCCATTTTGTTTGTATATTTGGGTTTTCCTTTAATATTGTATACTTGTTTAGACCTGATACACCCAAGAGAAAACAAAAACTTTATCAGCTTGCCATTGTTTGAACTCAAAAACCCAGAAAAACAAAAGCAAATCTAAGGATGAAGTGTTGCATATGCATAATCTCCTAAAGCATTTACTCCATCCGTTCCCATATAACTGTCGTTTTAAAAGAAATTTAAAATTTTATTTATATGTTGTTTTTGTACAAGCAATAAAATTCTTCTTTTTTTTATCCTTTTATTCCTTAATCTAAAGTGATAAGTATTATGTATCCAAAATTATTAACTAAGGGTAAAAAAATCTGAATCATTCATTTTTTTAATCCTGATAAAATCTCTTCAAGCGATGAGTTATATAGGAACAAGAGAAATATTTTGTCAATAAAAGGTGTCTTATTAAAAAAAAAAGAAAAAAGGAACATATATCACAGAGGTTAGGCCTCAAATTTCGGGATTTGGACAATGGTGTGGAAAATGCTAAAACTGTAAGACATATTAGTGTTAACAGCAGTGGATTTAAGAACTAGTTGCAGTGTAAGTTATTTCAATTGGTGGATTAACCTTACCTTACTGCTAGAATTTTCTTCCTATTTCGATCAATTACAAGTTGGGGGAAGGAGACGGAGGATTCCCGAACATGGATTATTTGAAGGACTTCAATTAGTTTCTTTCTTTTATTATTAAGCAAAAAAAAAAAAAAAAAAAAAAAGAAGAAAAAATGAGTAGTCATAAAAATTGAGGAATTACTCAATTTATTTATAAATTTTCAAAGACTAATGAGCAATGTGGCTTTGAGCTTTAAGGCAAATACATCCTCTTACGTAGTTAGTTAAAGACCAATAAAAATTTAGAGTAATTACTTTTTTTTTTTAAAGCAAATGCAAATTTCTTTAATGAAGATCAAATGCAAATACATCAGATAGAAACTGTGAGGGACTAGAGCCCCACAAATGCAGACTAGAAGAATATCGAGCAGCCGGAGCAAGAGAGTGAACTACTTGATTTGGTGATATAAAGATAGAAAAATTCTGAGGTAGAGTCGATCTATTATGTTATCCATATATTTATCCAATTATATAATGACATACATTTAATTTTTTTATTTTATTATGTGATTATGTTGTTCAATTTCTCGTTTCAAAACTCCTAACTAGAGTTTAAATTAATTCACCGACATAATTGTATACATGGTACCAAATATTTTTATTTTGTTATAATTTAGTACCAAATCTTTTAATTATTGCAATTTAATAAAAAAATTTTCACAAATATTATAATTTAGTATTCAAATCAAAATTTATAAAAAAGATTAATGTGACACATTGATGGGCTAATGTGACATGCCAACATATTGACACATTATTTTATTTGATTGAAATTAATTTAAGTACCAAATTATAATATTTCTAAAAATTTTAATATCAAATTACAGTAATTAAAAAGTTTAGTAGCACAGCCAGAAGATTTAGTATCATTTTCGACAATTAGCCCTTCATACACCTTTGAAAGCGTCAAAAAGGACAAGAAAAGAATCTTTTAAAATCTAGTTAATTAAATTGAGAAAAAAATGGGGTGAGAGAGGCTCGAACTCTCGACCTCAGGATAACTCAAGCAGCTATGAGACCTACGCGCTAGCCAACTGCGCCACCACCCCACTTGTGCCTGCTGTTCAGAAAAACATTTATAATAATATAAATCAGGAGCATTAAGTCTCCAGTCTGCCTACTCAGAACTCAGATTCGAAGAACACAACACCATCGCTCTGAGAACTTCGTGCATCGATTACGAATACCCACTTGCCAAAAACCGGCGGCGTTGCCCAAATTGGCTCTGGTTCTCCCCCTGTGGTTGCTCTCCGTGCTGACATGGATGCTCTTCCCTTGGAGGTAATTTTGGTATCTGCCTCTGTTAGTTGAATTCTTCTTTTCTTTTACCTATGTTTTTGCGGCGCTTAATATTTCTTTTTCTTTGGTGATGTGTAGGAGCTGGTTGAGTGGGAGTTTAAGAGCAAAATTATGGGTAAAATGCATGGATGCGGACACGATGCCCCCACTACCATGCTCCTCGGTGCTGCCAAGTTACTTAATCAGCGTAAACACAAACTTAAGGTCCGCTAATATCATGTCCTTTTGGCTTCTTCTTCTTTTTATTTATTTATTATTTATTTATGTTTACTAGGCTAACTGAATTGAGGAAAAAACTTCTAGTACCAATAGAGTTGAATATAAGTGTTGAAGGTTTCTGTGAAGACCCCACATCGGCCGGTTACATCCTGCGAATGTTTCTTATACTGGCTCGAACAATCTTTTCCTGTTGATTTAGCTTTTCTGGGCTGAAATCTGAATTAGGTCCTGGCACATTTTCAACATGGCAATCCTTCTCGTTAGAGATTCCTAAACGAAAGGAGTAGTAGTAGATGTCATTTTAAGTAAGAGATTGCCTTAAAAGTCTATAGCAACAAGCAGTTCTGTAGAAATTTAGTGAAGATGAGGGGATAGTCCAGTGGGAAGGCAAGAACTTGTAGGAGCTGGCACCATGGTTTCAATCTTGCTAGTGTAGAAGATCCCACTCTCCCATTGCTAAAAAGAATAAAATAAGAATGACGAATTTATATGGTCAGAAGCTCTTTTCTATTTTAGTATGCATCAGTGTCTTCTTCAGTTTGATCACAATTATTTAAGTGGAGTAAGTAGCTAATATTTAATATTAACTCTTCTTTTGATGGTTTATTGATATACTCAGCTGCTTTATCTTAGGACTGTTTGCTTCCTTACATACACTTTACCTTCTTCCCCTGCCTATTTTATACTTTTATGATAATATGCAGTTTTTTTAGGTTTGATAAACTGATATTTTCCCTCGATATACTTCAGAAGGGAACTGTCCGACTTCTTTTCCAACCAGCTGAGGAGGGAGGTGCTGGTGCATCTCATATGATACAATACAAGAGGGTGCACTAGGTGGTGCTGAAGCAATATTTGCAATGCACATTAGTAGTGAGTTACCCACTGGAAGCATATCATCCTTGCCTGGGCCCCTGTTAGCTGCTGTAGCCTTCTTTGAAGCTAAAATTGAAGGCAAAGGTCGCCATGCTGCAGAACCTCATATTAATGTGGATCCAATACTGGCTGCCTCATTTGCTATTCTGGCATTGCAACAACTCGTCTCAATAGAAGCTGATCCCCTGCACAGTAAAGTATGCCCCAATAACAAATCTGTTCAAATACCTTTTGTTTTTCCTCTGAGGTGACAATATATATTCCAAAATACTCACCGGCTTCGATGGAACAGATGCAAGATCCTTTAATATGCTCACTTCTATAGCCTCAGACATTTTACTTTACAATCTCTCCTTTTCAACCAATTCCTGTAGAATGTCAATCCAAATCTTTTAGAGATTATATTTGCAACCTTTACTAGTGGAAATCCCCTTGCTTATGTCCCTTATACCCAATGTCATCTAGCTCTATACATCCTCTTTGTCTTAATGACCTCATTCCTTGCTGTAGGTGCTGTCTGTTACTTATGTTAGAGGAGGCTCTGCCCTTAATGTCACTGAATTTGGAGGAACTTCAAGGAGTCTTACAACCAAGGGCCTGCATATGATGTATAAACAGTAACTGGTATTTCACTTTGGATTTAATATAAGAAATCATACAGTTCATTTATGTTGGTTCCTGAATCCTTCCAGTGTCCTAGCCGACCTGCATATTTCTTGTTTGGTGAAACTATACCTAAAGATTTTGCACTTTCCCACTTCATGAGCCAGTTTGTTGTTGATTATAATGAGCACTACAAGTTGTATGTTTGTTATCACTAGATTATTGTATTCAGATCAGATTTGAGGTCTGTTTTAAATTCATTTTCCTA
This sequence comes from Balakata baccata, assembly GCA_949630135.1. Lineage (NCBI taxonomy): Eukaryota > Viridiplantae > Streptophyta > Magnoliopsida > Malpighiales > Euphorbiaceae > Balakata > Balakata baccata. The sequence goes on along the minus strand of CATIWF010090823.1, from coordinate 9,545 downwards.
TGTTTCAGGAGACTTGGGATTCATCAAAAGCTCATAATAGGGAATTGGTTTGAAATGGCGAGGGTAAGACATGGGGCGGTTGCCAAGTTTCATTGTCTTGGATCTGTGGATTTTGCTTCATTGAAGAATTTGAAATGCAGAGAATGAAAAATTCCATAGACAAAGATTTTGAAATTCTAAGGACCGCAAAGGCACATTTGGTCCAAATATAAGAGAATTTACTAGAAATGACATCCTTAAAGAAGGTATTTGAGGTAGCATATTTGTTTGAAGTAAGATAAGTGATTCTGATGAATCTACACTGTAGGTTATTGAAGGCCAGGTAGCTGTCCACCTATGTAATGCATATATTAACATTAAAGAAGAACAATTCCCTCCACATCCAGCAATTGTGAATGATGAAAGCTTGAATTCACACGTTAAGAGAATCGGCAGTCTTCCTTTCGATCCAGATAATGTCAAGGAAGGTACAATAGTGACGGCTGTGGGGATTTTGGCTTCTATCAAGAGTTAGTTGGTTTCTGGATTCATGCTCGGCATTGGAATTAGAAATGAAAAATTAGGTTCAGTGCACCCCCCACACTCACCTTACTTCTTTCTTGATGAGGATCTTCTTCCAATTGGAGCAGCACTACACGCTGCCCTTGCAGAGAGTTACCCAAGTGAGCATCAACAGTCTTTTGTACAGAAAAGGAAGTAAGGATTATATGCACAATGAACCGCATATATAATACCGATCCATGTTTATATGCTATAATAGAACAAGAAATTGCCCTAAACAACACCTTTTGTGTAAAATGAAAAATTGCAGATGGTTCATACATTGTTAGGCTATAAATGTATGTATAAAAAATGTGTTTAACAATGGAAAAATAATTTCTCATTGAGATTCTAAGTATTGAATGAAATATACTTTTATATGCATTAAAACCTTCAGTCTTTTCTTGTTTTCCTCAAGTGGTTAAAGATTATTTTTATGAGTTCTTCTATAGCACACCTGGTATATCGATGCACCATAATATGTATAACCATCAAATTATTTATTTTTAATTCTAATCATTAGATCGAATGATCTATAATCTATTGAGCAAGTTAATCAACCTACCATTATCGGTAAAAATTCAAGGTGTATTGTAGCAAAAATATTTTTTTTTTGTTTTGTTTTGAAAGCAGCAAAAACCTATTTTTATAAGCAGTTTGTGAGGAGACAGAATCACTAAACTATCTTATAACTGTCATGTAAATTTTCAAGTTGAGTTATAAATTTCGTAAATGGAAAATTGCCTAGCATGCACATCTGGAGAGAGCTGTTGAAGTTTACAAATGAAGTTCGAATTAACTTGAGACAATGAGGGTAGTGTTAAGGGGTTGGAATAATTGCTGTATGTTGGTTTCTGCTATTGTCCGATTAAAAGTGTCTATAAGGGAGAGAAATTTCTTAAGAATGCTTTTTGAAATAAACATAGGTGCGTAAGAGCTGAATTACTATATCAGTAATGCTATATAGTTCAACTTATTTTATATTATTTTATCCTATTTACATTAAATAATTAATACTTTAATACAAATTGAGCAATACAAGTAGATAAACCGGTAAAGTACAAGTAGTTTAATACAAGTTGGGCAAAAGATGGTACAAAAATAGGTGAGAAAAGTAGCATTTTTTTATCCATTTATAGTGTTTTCTAAACCTTCACTCCTTCATATCTTTATTATTGGACATACCGTGTTGATTCGCTAACTAAGCTATTGATTAGGTTTCATTATAGATGAGTCAGTACATAGTTGCATAATATATAAAGATAATCATAAAGTGAAAATATATACGATGATAAGGTCATTAGGTATTAAGATTTTAGTTGAAATATATGATCATAGAATGGGAGGAAATTCATATAATTTCCCCTGCAATTTGTTTAGCTGTATACATTATCAGGCAACCATAAATTTATGTTCTGCCTGTTTGTTTATTTATGTTGCAGAGGCTTAAAAATCATTGAATGTTGCTTGTTATTCCTACAATAAGTCAAACCACGCCTCTGTTTAATTTTTAGTTAGTAAATTAACAATAAATATTTTTTACTTTAATTTGTAATATTATTTACTTAATAGATAATAAAATTATTTAATATATATTATAATCCATTTATTAAACAAAATATTACATAAATAAATATAAATAGCAAATAGCATACTAAATATAAATAATAAATTATTACATTGACAAATAAATAATAAAATAACAAAATAATTACAAATATTAATTAATAGCATAATTAATTTGATAATAAAAAAGATTGGATGCGATTGTTTTCTAAAAAACAGTCTTATCTGAATTCTTCTTCTGCACACAACTGTTTTTTCCAACTAGATTTATTCGATGGGATAAGAACAGTCGCATCTAAGTGATCCGATACTATTATTTTACTAAAAATAGTCGCATTCGAATTAAGCGTCAACTTTATATGTCTGTTATATTTAAAACATATACATCTGAACTTCGCTTAAAGTATATTTTGTACTAGTGTATAATAGAGACCTGCTATGCTTTTATGGCTGTACATATATCTAAGAATCAAATATATATATTAGTAATTAATTTTTTATAGGCCAATTAAGGAGTAACTTAGATTGATATTCTCGCATGTGAGAATTGGAATAGGTTTTGAGTTTTTGCCTTTTAGATCTAATCCATCAATATTAAGTGAGATTTTAATGCCTTTTATGATGAGTAAAAAAATGACTATTTCTATTATATAGCCCATAGTCTATTGGACTTCATTATAGACTGAGAAAAAATAAATTAATTTATCGTAGAAAATATAGATTTAATTAAGTTCAAATTTATTTGAATGGTATACCAAAAACTAAAATAAGCAATTGGTAAATCATTCTCTAATTTAGTTTCTTCGTTTAGAAAATCAAAGCTAAAAATTAGCAGGCCACTTACAGCTGGTCGCTACTGCTCAACTAAATAGATAATAAATTTAAAATTTCTTCAGAATAATTTCATAAGCTTTAGCCCTACCACGAGCTTTAACTATCAGTGTATTCTATGAATAGACGAACAAAACATGTCATTATAATTACATGAATGAACAACTCCATTTTGTACAAGGCAACCCATGTTATTTTCTTGCTTTCTTGTTTCCTCTCTTTCAGGAATTTAATTACAATATTAGAATTAACACACCATATATATGATATGCTCTCATCTCTCCCACATTCTTTCACATCTTTTGAGATGATTTGCAAATAATCCAACAGAAATTGTCCCTAATTCCGATTATTCTCATAAAGTCTGCCGACGGTTAATTTCTTCTATAATTACCAAATTTTGCTATTATTGCAGTAAAATTACAATTTTTTTTATCCCAAAAAAGTTACTATGTATATTTTCATTTTATCAAAATCACTTCCTCTTAATTTTTAGTGAAAGTAATTTTAATAAAATAAAAATATAGTTTAATGACTTTTTAGGGACGTATTTTTTTTAATTTTATAACAATAAAAACAAAGTTCGGTGACCATAAATAAAACAAACTATTTACACAGGTAATTGTCATCATCTAAAATCAAGAGTTGGATTGACCGTAAAAAATAAGTCAAAATTAAATCAAGAAGAATTTGTAAGAGAGTATAGAACTCCAACATCTCCTAAATTTTCAACAATTATTAGGGTTAGAGCAACAGATTAAGTTTAAAATTGACAACGTTTTCAACAATTACAACAATATTTCATAATAAACATTAATATTATTGATTACTACTCATCCTTTCTCAGTCTTAGCTATCCAATTTATATTCACGTCTGACAAATTCATTAAATAGTTAAAACACTTACTCTCATGTTTAGTGCTCGAAATTGAGACATCTAATTAAAAAAAAAAGAAAGACCTTTATTATCCGTTATATGTTCATTTTTCTATATATAAAAGAAACAGTTCGTGTAAAAAAATTTTGATGTCGATTTGCTTCTTATCGAAAAAATTTGATCTTGATTCGTCCTGTATGTTCATTTTCTAGCTAGGAAATTGAATTTTGACTGACTGTTCCACTTACCCACTTCTTCCTCCATGGCTGCGTAAATCCTAAAATTAATTTTCAACCAAACATCACCAAACTTCGAAATTTATTTTACAATTTTAGGGTTTTAGAGGGTAATTTAGTTGAGCTTGAATTCACTAAAAAATTATTTAAAATTTTAAGGGTAGGATCGAATTAATCTTGTCACAATCTGTATAATCCAAGTGGATCAGTTGAAATTTTGTATTTGTAAAAAAATCAAAAAATTGAGATTTAAATCTCAAAACTCATGGAAATATTTGATATTTCACCCTTTATATATATATATAACGGATGGATTTTATTAAAAATAATTTTAAAACAATCACTCTATATGAGAAAACATGTGATAGAAAGACACATGTCCTAATAATTACTAACCTTTGTTGAGTTGTGCAAATAATTTAATTAGAACCTAAAAGCAATGAGAGCAAATTAAAAGAAATGGGTAAATCAATAATCTAGATTCTATTAACCGACCGCCCATCTCAATAATAGAATCTCCTGAATCAGCCTAATAACTTTAAAGCAGAAATAATCATCAGCCACCTACACATTATTATTATTATTATTATTATTATTATTATTATTATTTATATGTTATAATTGAGCGCATATTGAATAGGATCTTGAAAGTAACTTTTTATTCAAGACTCGAATTTAAAACATCTTATTAAGCTGGAAGAGTATCTTGTAACTCATGCACACCACCTTACATATAATCTCCATCTTTATTAATTATAGAAAACAGAAAAAATTAAGTAGAATTAATACAATAATTAAGTAAAAGAGGTCAAACTAAATTCTCATGGATTTGATTTCTTTTTGGCTGCACTTTGGAAACTAAGTAAAATATGTTGGTTGGTGAAATTGGCCTAATTTTAAAAGAAAAATTAAAAGAAATGAAATGAAATTAAGTGGTTGAGATCTATAGACCAAAGCTTTCAAATTTCAATGTCACTGTCCCATGCCGAGTCATATCCAGGTGTTCATGAAGGAAATTGAAGCTCTTCTTTCAACGTTAAAGATACAGAATTGCCATCTTTTTTGGTTTAAAGTTTCCCTAAAAGAGCCTTTGTACGCAAAACTGAATGAGATTGGAGTATTCTTCACATTTCTCTAGAATTAAAGCCCAAATCAATTTCAATCCAACGTAAGAAATACTTATTATCTTCTTCTTATTACTTTAAATCCTTATTTTTAATATTATTAAATTAATATAAATAATGAAAAATATACCAATTAAATAATGAAAATAATAATAATAATAATATATGAAGAAGGCAATAAACACTTCTCTTTGACATAATTGTAGTTAGAAATGTCAAATTAATGTTTTTATAAGTCTAATTGACAATTGGAGGAAAGAAAATATAAGAAAAAATAAGCAAAATTAGCTTCTTTTTTTTTGTTAGAATTAATTATAGATGAACATATAAAAAGAAATAAATAAATAAAAAGTTTGGGATTTGAAGGGCAACAAACAACCCATGTGATGTTAATTTTCCTTTATACATATCTTTACACGCAAATCCTATTACTTTTGTACATGAATGTTTTTGCATCCCCATGCTTTCTCCATTCCTAACTTCAATAAAAATGGAAAAACTACGTTGCTTAACCCTCTAACAGATATCTTCTATCAAAGAAAATAAATTTTTTTTTTGAAAAGTACATTTGTGGGCATTTGATGTTTTAAAAAAATCAATCCTATTACTTAGTAATGCAAGCCAAATTAGCTAAAAGGAATTAGATTATTGCAATTGGAATTAATTCTTGAATTCATAGTTATAATTGTCAAATTAGTATCATTAAATTACAGCTTTATTGACAGATATATATATATTTTCAAAAACTATTGGTGTTCAGACGCTAATGGGTTTTGATCAGTTCGGACCGAATTAGACTATAAAAATATAATGTTCTTTCAGTATAAATAAAATTTGAACTGGAGAAGTTATAATATTTAGGCAGATCCAAAGTTAAGGTGGTTGTACACATGAACATAGTATATACATGGATGATGAGATGAGTGAGCCATGAAAAATTAATCCAAGTCGGTGGAAAATTGGAAGTATTATATCTTTTTCAAGGCTCTCTCTTTTTCAGCAATTCATTGAGAGCAGTGGAAGAAATATTTGGATTGAAGGTAATTCTAAATTTCGGCTAAAATTATAGATTTAAAAAATTTTTAACTAATAATAATTAATATATAAAAAATAGTGAATGCACTAGGCCATACACATCACTAATAACATTCATCACTCTTCTCTCTTCTTCTCGTTTCTTCTCTTTCTGTTATAAATCTGCCAAACCTTCAACACTGTTATTCCCCCCCTTTTCCCAGCTTCATTCTCCAAGTCTTATTATATACATTAATTCTTTAAAATTCTCTATATAGTGGCAGTCCATGTGCTATGGAATCACACAGTTTTGCTTTGTATTCTGCTACCTATTAGCCCCACCACCTCCAATTCTCTTATCATATTAATTTATACTCTCACTTTCCTTACATATATAATCTCCTCTTCTTTCTGCTCTTTTCTGTGTTAGTCTTCTTACTTTATTCAATCAGTTTCTTCAAAGTCAGTTTCTGTTAATTATTACTCCAAATGGGTGAAGAAGCCAAGCAGGTGAGTTTTTTGCATTCCTTATTATTATAATTTTGTATATTGTGCATGAATGCCGTACGTGTTTGTTTATTTGATCTCTTTATGAAGCTGCAGGCTGAGACGAAGCCAGAGGAGAAGAAGGAAGAGAAAGTTGAAGAGAAGAAGGAGGAGCAGAAGAAAGCCGAGGAACCTAAACCCCCTTCTCCATTTATTTTGTACGTGGACTTGCATTGTGTAGGCTGTGCAAAGAAGATTGAGAGATCCATCATGAAAATTAGAGGTTTACATTAATTCTTTCTCCCTTTCAAAAATGAAAATACTTAACTAATAAGCTTTGGCTTAATAGTATTAGTATGGTGATCATACCTGTAAGATATCGATTTCGAATCTCTAGTGTGATTCCTTATTATTAGCCATATTAATTAATGGGTTATGGACAGGTGTTGAAGGAGTTGTGATAGATATGAGTCAAAACCAAGTTACCATAAAAGGAATAGTGGAACCTCAAGCTGTTTGCAACAAAATTATGAAGAAAACTAAGAGAAGTGCCAAGGTTTTGTCTCCATTGCCTGAAGCTGAGGGTGAACCAATGCCCCAAGTTGTCACCTCACAGGTCTCAACCACACCCTTCAATTAAATCATTATTAGTAGCTTCTGTAACATATCCACACATTGAATTAATTAATTAATTACTTCTGTAATATAAATTTACTGCAGGTTAGTGGGTCATCCACTGTGGAGCTTAACGTGAACATGCATTGTGAAGCCTGTGCTGAACAACTTAAGAGAAAGATACTCAAAATGAGAGGTGATTATTATTATTTTTATTATTAAGCTAGGTAATGGTGAAAAAAAAAAGTTTTTTTAGTATAAAAAGTTCAATTGAAAATTCGAATTCACAATTTTAATAACTACACTAGTATATTAAGTTAAAAGTTTATGGTTAAAAGGGTATTCTTTTTGAGGTATCTTTTTCCAGATTAAGGAAGAAAATAACCCACTCAACAAGTTGAGTGTGACTGACCGACTGCAGGAAAAGTGACATAGGAATCCTATATATATTCCTTTGAACAATCTGGTATCCACTCAGATGCTGCCACATCAGCTTATATGAGGCATCAAGTTAAATTATTTTTATTTATTTATCAAATTTAGATAAATATTGCTGGTTAGAGAATCATATAGGCTCAAATTTTATGCCCTCCTCGTGATATATATATATATACTCGTTATGTCACTAGAGCATATACTCTGAACGGAATCATGTATTATTGAAAGGCAGAAAAGGAGAATGTACAAAGTTAAATTAAAACCCGTCTTTCTAGGTCAATCTTTTCAGAAAGAAAACACTTTATTTCTTTTTTAATTCTCGCCATTGAACATACCAGTACTATTAAATTAAAACTAGAAGTTACAGATTGATTTTAAGATAAATGTTATGATTTAATGAATGAAATAAAGGTTAATTTTCATCTGGTATATTTTGATATATAGGAGTGCAAACAGCAGCAACAGAGTTAAGCACAGGGAAAGTAACGGTGACAGGGACCATGGATGCAGAAAAGCTTGTGGAATATGTTTACAGAAGAACCAGAAAGCAAGCACGTATAGTGCCACAGCCTGAACCTGAACCAGAAAAGAAAGAAGAAGAGAAGAAGGAAGCGGAGAAACCAGCAGAAGAAGCTAAACCTGCAGAAGAGAAAAAAGATCAAGAAAATGCAGAAAAGAAAGAAGAAAAACCTCCAGCAGAAGCAGAACCCAAGAAAGAAGAAAACAAGCAGGAAAATGCTGAAAACAAAGAAGAGCCCAAGAAGGAAGGAGGAGGAGAAGACAATGAAATGATACCCACCACCATTGATGAAGACAACTTGAAGAGGATGATGTCTTATTATTATCAACCGCTTTATGTGATTGAACGAATTCCACCACCTCAGCTGTTCAGCGATGAGAATCCCAATGCTTGTTCCATTTCATGATCATCCTCTGTAATCATAATCAATCAATCAAAATCAAATTTCTATATAGTAACAAAATGTTTCATGAACTTCCACATAATTAGTGATGAGAATTTTAGAAAAGCAAGATCACTGTAGCTAGTGGAAGAAAGTCTTAAATGACTTAATTATTGTGGGTAAATGTCAGCCATTAATAAAAATATTTTTCAGTTTTTTTGGTTATTTGTGTCATATTATTAAATGTACTATGCAATACCATGAGGATCCATTTTCCTGTATGATTATGCATTTTATTTAATTATATATTCTTCTGGGGAATTATGTGTACTTTTTTTCTTTTTTTTTATATCATTGAAGAAAATATGTCAGTTCTCTTTTATTTATCTAGTTTTATATATAGTGTTGCTTATTATAAAAGGAAATCTTTATCGCTCCTATTGTTATTTTCTTTTCAATACATGTTTTTCTGCTGGTTAAAAAAGAAAGGTCATTTTTTAAAAATAAAAAATCAGAAATGTATCCCATAATTTCAATTAGATTGACATTTTCTTAGCATTTTTTATCATTTATTTGGGCTCAAATTATATTAATAAAAAAGGAAAAGAGTAAAGAATAATAAGCTTAGAAGTAGCTAATTAAGCAACCTAAAGTTTTCTCTACCACACATGTCACAATAAACCGATGAACAGCAAAATCTTGACTTGAACTCCACCACTCATAGCAATCAGAGTATTAATTATATTTTGATATAATTCACCTTTTTTTAACTATCCACTATCCTATAATTTAGAGACTACGAACTAATCTATTTGTATTCTAAATGGACAAATCTATTAAGAAGATAAAACGTTCCCTCCCACATTTTAAAAATATAACATGCCAATTATCAAGCAAGTAATTAAGCTTTTTACAC
>CATIWF010090804.1:0-20743 GCA_949630135.1 Balakata baccata | reverse complement strand
TCTTGTGCCATTTTCTTGTTTCCTTGTATCATCTTCATCGCGAATTATTTTTACTGAGAACTATTATTTGGTCCTTATCATAGAATGCATTATACCGTCGCATCTTCAATTTATTGGGCGGTCTTTTGTTAATTCTAGTTTGTAAATTTTGTTTCTTTTCCTGATTCAGATGTAAATCCTTCAATTTCGTTTTTTAGTTCTGTTTAAATGCTGGTGAAATAGGGAGAAAAGAGGAAAACAAAAATAAAGATTCTTATTTTGGGATACCAAATACCAATAAATGTGACACTATTTATATAATAGAAATAATCTGTTTATATAAATAAAATATCACATAATTTAACTGATTTGATAAATTTATCTGAATTTATTTTATTTTCAATTAAATATTTTATTATCTATTTTTATATAATATATTTAGCTTTTTTTTTCACAATATCAATTAACATACTTATATATATATATCAACTTTTTATAATTATATTCACCTATCAAGTATTTCTAATTATTAGATATATTCTTAATACATATATAAAATGAGTTAACTATCGTAAATGCATAATTAAAATCAAAACAAAAGTAAGTAATGACTTTCTAGCTAGGTCTTCAGTCCTTCTTTTAATATGGACTTGGTTTTTTTCTAGCCAACTTTACTATTTACTATTTACAGCTACAGTTCCTGCATGATAGAAATTCGCGCTAAACAATTTATAGTTTAATAGTACATATGAATATTATAGTTTTCTCGTGCAATCACGCAATGCAAAATAAAATTTAAATAATTTAAGTTTAACACATAAATAAAATATTTAAACCAATATATATATATATATATATATAATTTCTCACACTTACTAAAAAGTCTATATATTTATTTTATTTTCTAAATTTTCCATATTATTTACACATAATTCCAATATGATAATTTATATAAATAAATCCAATGAATTCATTCAAACTCTATTTTTTTCTTGTATTTATTTCTAATCTTTAGCCAATAGTCAATAGTTAATAGTTAGTATTTAATAGTTAATAGCCTAAATCTCGTGTCTGGACTGTCTAGATACGGAATGTGAAGTAAGAACGCTCGTGGAACTTCAGCCACCTTGACTAAGTATAATCACAATTGTATACAAATAGGATCAGAGACACTCTCGGAGCTAAAACCACCCTATTCTTATATCACATCTATATCGGTACCGAAATTCTTACTAATGGTGTATCATATATCCTAAGTTAGTACTCAAGTAGAGAAATGTGCAATTAAAATCATTAATTATTTATTTTTCATTATATCATTATTTATCATAATCGATGCTCATTTTACTTTAATATAATCATTTATTCTTAATTTATTTCAAAATTATATATTAACATGATATTTTAAAATATATTACGAATTATAAGAAGTTGGCATACTCTACATTAATTTTTCATAAAGTCAAAACCAATATATCTTCAATTTATAACTATAATTAATAACATTTTCATAATACCAAGTATACCATAATAATAAATTTCATCATTTTAACACAAATTATGTCATATACACATTCATACATTTTGGGCAAACTATAATGCATACGTACAAGCTTTAATAGTGCCCTTCCAGATTTCTAAAGTTTGGAGCTTGTCTATTTTTGCGGTTCGTCTCTTTTTTGAGAACCTAATTTAAAAATATAATCGATTGATACTTTGTTAAAACACTTATTTTTAATTTGGTTTAAATAAATAACTACTAATTAGCAATATGACTTTAAAGGATTATTGACCTTGTAACTTTTTCTAAATTTATCCAATTTAGGTGATTCTTATTCCTAATTAAATTTAACATATTAAACTATAACATATTATAAATTCATAATTTTTGAGCCATTGCACCAATTTTGGTGAAATTTCAAATTTTAAAATCATATGTCCTCAAGCAGTTTTGACATACTATTTTTAAAAATTAATATCTTTCAATATGTACATTATATATACACTTAGGTAAAATAATTTGAAACATTTTTCATGAAATCACTTTTGGTAATTTAGCCTCTAAAGTCCTTAATTCATAGTAATCATCTAACTAATTCAATAAAGGGTAACTACCAACCAATGTCATTTCTTATGATCATAACTCCCAAAATACATCATATTTTAAGGTTTAGTTTCAAAAAAGTTTAGCTAAGATACAAGACTAAAAGTTTTATATTTTGAACTTTAAATAATTAGACCTAAAAATAATTTAAAAATGAATACGAATTTATTAGAGTTGCATAGACACCAAAAACAGCTCAATCAAAGGTCAGTTATTATTCATTTTACAATAACTCAACCTACACAAGAGGAATTAATACGAAATTTGCTACAGAGCTATATGATACATATATCTACAACTTATGTGTTTTGAGTTTCCTTTAGTTCAATCTTAAAAATTATTAAAACAAGCCAAAACAGCAGGGTATCTCGTTGATATACCTACATGAATAAGTCTCAATCAATTTCATATATCTCATTCTATAAACCAAATCTCTTAAATAACCATAAATTTAAGACATAAATCTACAAGTTTCATGTTTAACACTTTTCCAAAATCAATCTTTACGGATATCAAAATTGGAACACAACACACTGTCATAACATCATTCTAACAGTTCTAAATAACACTAGAACAAGAAATAAGAGATGACTTATCAATAGCAAATTATTTTGGAGTGGTTTTGATGCAAACCTTTGGTGAAATGATAGAGGAATGAAGGCTCTTATAGGAAGGAAGGAGAGAATTGAAGTAAAAAATGATAGAAATGTGTATAAGCTCCCAAGATTATATATTGTCACAAAGCCACCCTCCACCGACTTACTCATTTTTTTTTCCATTAGATGCCTTCTTTTTTTTATATATAATTTTTATAATTTTTTTCTTTATTTTCTTTTAATTTTTAATTTTAATTTTTTAAAAAAATTATTTATCTATTATTATTATTTATATATTTTTACATATATCTAGTCATATTAGTGTTTATTGAACTGAAATTTAATCATGTGATCTAATTTAATCAAATCAACTATATTAATAATTAAATTTATTTTAATTTCTAATTAAATTTATTTTAATTTCTAATTTAGTCATTTATTTATTTTTATTCCTAATGTTTGTCATGTAGTTCCTGTATCTATCACTCACATACTTATTCCAAGTAGGTCTAAAATAATTTTTTAAAATTACAACAATACCTAAATCTGAAAATCACCTCAAGATATACTCAAACAGTATATATTTGGAATACCTTCTCTATTGTGCCAAAATATACCTAGATGATATGTCTCCAAAATACTTTCGGTGTATATCTTAGACATATTTTCGTTCAATTTTTACCAAAAAAAAAAAGAAGAAGAATATAATTCAATCAAAATTTAAAGCATTACAAATTTCCAAACTAACAATTTTCAATTCGTTGTTTAGCATTAGGTATATCTTTTAGAATAATTCGGATATACCGAAAGTATATCTTTGGAAATTTTATGGAATATCTTAGGAATACTTTCGGTATACCTTTAGAAATTTTATGAGAATACCATGGGTATACCTTAGAAATTCCTTGAGAATTCCCTAGAAGGAATTTTTTGGAAATACCTTAGGAATAATTTCGGTATATCTTTGGAAATTTCATGGAATATCTTGGAAATACTTTAGTGATTTTTACCCAATAAAAAAAAAGAACAACAACAAAGAAGAAAAAAGAATAAGATATTAAATAACAATGTCATAAATTTCCAATGAACAAAACTATAATTATTCATAAATAAAAGCAATATTGATGATTCTCTTGATTATATATTCACCAAATTAAATACTTGAATAACTGATTTTATACTCCAACTCTCTCATTTCATCCTGTCAATTTATGTACTTAAAGCAAAATAATGACATAGTATGTGTGATTGAAATTCATTTCACTAAACACTTGTGTGATTGAAATTCAATCAGACCAATTCACCTTCTCTAAAATTTACAGGTCCAACATGGCGTTGAAGAGTCCATCAAAGCAAAGCCTAACCGCAAGTGTTGATACTATTCGGAGAATTGAAGACGCTGGATTTTTGTTCCGAGAAGAGGATGGCGAAAAAGTAGAATAGGAAGAGTTAGAAAAACTGGAGCCCACCAATATTACCATCTCCACCACTGCAAGAGCTAATCTGAGTTAATGGTAAAGGGAGTAAAAGATAATAGAAGAGAAATGGATAGAAAAAATGAAAAAATTGGAGAAAAAATAAATACACATAAGAGAATACGGATTGAGATATCTCAGTTAGGGCAAGAGAGAGAAAGAGAGATGAAAAGAAGACAAATATCAAAGAAAAAAATGGTTGAAAAAAAATTGATTTTGGTAAAGATGAAAATGAAAAAAATCATTGATAAATTTGAGTTTAGATCATCGAAAAAAAATGGTTGATAAAATTGAAAAAATCATTTAAATTTGAATAAATCATGAAAATTCTTCTTTTATTTTTACATGTTTGTTTTTTGCTTTAGCGTTATTACAATAGCCATAATAATTTTAATTTTTTGGAAATTTTTTACATTATTGTTTAATCTTTTCTTATTTCTTTTTTTTTTTTTTGTTAAAATCATTAAAATATTTTTAAGATATATCCAAGGTATTTCATATATATTCTGATGAAATTTCTAAAAGTATTTCCAAGACATATTCAAAATATTTTAGAAGAATTTAAAAGTATTCACAAGATATATTCAATGTATTCTCATGATATATCTAAAATATTCCGAAAAATATACCCAATACACAATAATAAATTGAATGCATTTAGTTTAAGAATTTATAATATTTTGAATTTGGATTCAATTCTATTCTTTCTATTCTCTTCTATAATGACTCAGTTTTTTTTTTTGTTTTTTTTTTGTGAAAATTGAACAAATATATGTTCTGGAAATACTAAAAGTATTCTAAAGATATATTGTCTGGCCACTATTTGGATAGTTTCAATTGCTGATACTGTTGTCAATATTTTGAGTACATGCCGGTATTGTTGAAAAAAAAAAAATTAACTGTCCGTATTTTTTGTAAGTATTTTACTTTTCTTTTTTTTTCGTTTTTGTTAAATTTCCTTAAATTAAATTGAGGTGGTTTCTAAATTCAATAGAGATTTTTCGAAATTCGTCGGGAAAAGTAACTTTCTTAAATAATAATATAAAATTTATTTACTAAAATAAAATATAAAATAACTTTAGTAGCATCAATTAAAGTTAATTTGTTCATAAAAAACCTATTTTCCATGGTGGCGAAAATCAACAAAAATCAAGAGTACTTTGATAGCACTTTTGAAAAATCATTTTATAAGATAATAATAAATTTCAATTTTTATCCACTTTCCCCTCCTTATCGGACACAAAGATGTCACTTATTTCATTTGCTTTTATAACAATCAAATGTGAATCATTCAGGACCATATAATTTTTCAATGGTGTTATAATTATTCGGTAGTGTAAAACTACAATATTTTTCTTTTAGTCAACATTGTATAATTGTATTTCAGTTGCAAAAGAAATTTTAAGTCATGGATATGATTGGAGTTAATAATTCTTAATTTGATTCAAAAATCTATATATGAAAAATTGATTTATAATTAGAAGAACTTAATTCAGATATTTTCATATCGAAAATAAATCTACCTTTAATCAGCCTATTTGATATAAAAAAAAATTGTGATATGTTATTTTCGCAAAAAAGCACAATTGAAAATTTAAATTGGAAGCCTCATAACTCTGTTCAACAAAAACAAAATAATAAAAATTAAACTGAAATAAATAAACACTAAAACACTCACTTTTCTTGGACTAATTATTTCTTACACAGAGCACTTGCAAAAGTCAAAGGTTTAATTAAGTTAATTAATAACAGCTAAATATAGTAAGTAATTAATACTAGCATATGCTATAAATTTAAACAGTAATACAACTACTAAAACACTTAAATATAATCACCCATCTTTCTTTGCGAACATCAATCCTATATATAGTATGTGTGTCAAGATAGTTTCCAAGCTTTACCACCATTCATACTGAATTTCTTTAGCCTTCCAAAGAACATAACAATAATGAGGATGAATTTTCCCAAGTTGCTCCACTTTCCCACAAATCCAATCCAAACATCTTTGCAAGAACTGTCTGCCTTGATTTGTCTTTCACAGCTGTACCCAGTTGAATACCCCACATTTCCATGTGCACTGCATTATTTATTTGTTTTTTAGTTTGTAATTAAAACAAATATAATATTGAATAAAAGTAAAATTAATGATTACTTATATAGTGAATCTCAAGATGGAATCCACCGCATTATAAATGTACAACTTGATTTCTTGCCATGCATGGCTATTCTAAAGATAGGAAAATTCAAACTTGTAGATATATATGTGGCCTGTAATAAGTTTTAATGGTGAATCAAGGATGACTGAATTACATGTTATTTTCATTTATCAAAATCAGAAGAAGTTTGAGTTCGAGTGTACTAACCATCTACTAATATTAATGAGAATTTATTACTTTTATAGTAAGTGTATAAGATGATGGTTGAGTTCGAGTCGCCTAACCATCTACCAACATATTGGTGAGAGTTTATTACTTTTATAATTAGTATTAGGTGATGATTACCCCTGTTGTATAATGTATGACTTTCTAATGAATTTAAAAAAAATAAATAAAATTTCAATATCTCTAATATTTTTTTTAGAAAATAAAAGAAATGAGATGAATGTCTTACCTTACCACCTCTAGGGTGATATT
Organism: Balakata baccata; assembly: GCA_949630135.1. NCBI lineage: Eukaryota > Viridiplantae > Streptophyta > Magnoliopsida > Malpighiales > Euphorbiaceae > Balakata > Balakata baccata. The sequence goes on along the minus strand of CATIWF010090804.1, from coordinate 13,956 downwards.
CAAGACATTGAAATTAAGAGGATCTGTCTTCAGCTTTTGTCTCTCAACTATACAAATGAGGATGATAAAGATGACAATGTAAGATAGTTGTGAGAATAACAGACATTGCACCAGTGTCTTTTTTCCATTTTTGCTTTCTTTGCCACTTCTTGATATTTCTTTATCTTGCTTTAGTGGCAGATATGAAGTATATGGTGGGAAATACCTGTAAATTAAACAATGTTTCTTAAAATCATAATACAAAATTTTCAAATTAATATAACTGCTTGTTCATATTTTAATGAAAACTTATAAGATTAATAAGCACTCAAAAGGAAATTTAATTTTCATTTTGAACATCTAGTTCCTGCATATACCTTTTTATATGTTTTTTTTTGGTAGATGAATATATGTTTTTTATATATATATAAATGGTCTACTAAATATTTAAATTCGAGACCTACTTTAATTGCCAAATTAGAACCATTAAAGTAAAGCTTATTAGTTCATATATTATTATATGAATAATAGACAAAAAAATCTTAAATGAATTTCCTTTTAAAGAAATAGCTAAATTCACATTAATATAATAATCAAATGAAGAAATGGTTTGATGAAGTGAGAAGTGAAACTGCAATGACTTCATTTTCAAGAACATGAAAATCTGGAAATCTAATCAATACACAGAAAGCTAATGATGAGAATAGAATATATGTGTGTTGCTATTATAATCTAATTTGACAAAAAAAATAATCTAGTTTGACCAATAATTTGTATTTAATAAAGTAGCTTACTTAGAAAAAAAACTATATTATAATTTCAAAAAAATAAGCTAGTATAACTAGCATAAAAAAAACTAGTAACTTATTATTTTTCTTTCCTTTTATACTCTTACTTTTTTATAAAATGACATGTTGTAATAATAATATAATTATTAAAATATTTAATATGTATAATAATAATACTAATTAAAAATATTAAATAATAAAGGTAGACATGTTTATTATATTGAAATGAGATGTTAATATAATTTTTATAATATTATATATATTATATAATTCATTTGTATTTTGCATTATATATTTTTATATAATATTTTTTTATTAATATAAATATATTCTTTTATATTATTTTATAGTTTTCAGTTATATTTTCAACTAGTTTTACCAAACATTTTTAATTAAATCAGCTAGATTATCAGGTATTACTATATTATTAGCTTAAAACTAAATTATCAGCTTGAAACTAAACTATCATCTAGTTTTACCAAACAGAGCCATAGGGTTGCTATGGCCATTTTCTTGTAGCGTACTAAAAAATTATAGTTAATATTATTTTGCATTATAAAAAAAATATAATAATTTTATTTTATGTGTTATTTTATAATTAATTGGTTACATAAATAAGAGCATCATAAGCTATAAGTAAATTTAAACCACAAAAAATGGAAGGCTGAAGGCATTGATTCATTCCTTGAAGATAGGAACAATTAATTACAATGTGGTGATCCCATTTGGTTCAAATTATGCTTGAAAATCATATGTGGAGATGCCTTTTGATAATGCATCATGGCGTGTTCTATTACATTCACGCGTAAGCTTTAGTAGGAAATATATATTGTTGGATTATTTATTCCTTTTGGCACAATAATTTCACTAGTCAATTATTGTAATGCAAATATTCTTTTTTTTTTTTTTTTTCTCTTTGAGCTAATGAATCCTGTTCTACATTCTACTGCCACTCTTCAAGAATCTTATCTTCGCAAATATTCAGTGCTAATGCTTATATATAAAGTACAAGTGAGTTATATGTGAACATGATAATGGCTTCCATGTAAAAGACGAGACAACAACATGACGATGAAGTGGAGTTGGTGCGTGAATTCCATTTCACTTGGCTTTGCCCTCTCCAACCTAGATATTTCAAGTGTGAACCCAATACTATATATCTTTAATAAAATAAATAGCATATTAGAACATTTTTAAATATAGAGAGTAAAAAAAAAATTTATAAGTTCAATGGACTCTTTATATTTTACTCTTTATTTTATTTTCTACCAATACAAATTAATATTTATGAAAAGAAAAAAAATAAATAATTTTTATTACGAGGAAAGAAAAAATTATTTTAAAGAAATACACCAATAAAAAAAAGAATATAGATAAAAAGTTAAAATGTATTAATTACAATAGAAATAAAGAGTGAAGTTTGATTTTCTAAATATTAAGAGTCAAACTCACTTTCTTCAATTGATTTTATATTCTTCTTTAAATTTTAAAAATATAAAATCAATTGAAGATCATTTTTATAGAACAAATATTTAAAATAAAGAGCATAATACAAATAAAGAGTCAATTAGAGATACTATTATACTAATTAACTAAATAAAGCCTAAGATTGGTTAGTTTTGGTTCATGGTGGAGCAAAATTCATTTCAATTTATATCATTTTTTAAGAAGTATTATATATATAAATTTTTACATCTCCTACTTGGAGTTATGGCTCTTCCACTTATTTTGATAGTTCTTCACCAGTATTAGTTTATCATATTGGGGAAACGTTGGAGAGAACTAATTTAGACATAGCCAATTTTGATTAGAAATTCCCCAATTGCGACAATTTGGAGTGGAAAAGACCACTAACCAACTTAAGTCCAGTTCTAACACAAAGACGATTCTTCATCATTAAAATAAGATTTCTTCTTGCACAAAAAAAAAAAAAAAGATTTCTTCCTATCATGATCTTTAGATTATATATAACATATATAGAATTGAATGAATCTCATAGTCATAGAAGTTAAATATATTATCTTAATCATAAAAAGTAGAAAAAAATTATATTTAATAATATTGTTTTAGTGATGAAAAAAGTGTCCAATTTGCACCTCTCGCAACTCGAACACGAGACAGATAGAGTATTGGTCACACATGATCACCCAACCAGCCATCCAATATTACTATGGCTCTTCTAAACTTATTTGATAAAATAAATACATAGTATATTTTTTTAATTTTCCAAAATCAATAATAATTCTTAAATTTATATTACAATATTAATTTTTTCAACCAGTATTAATATAATATAACAAAATATTCATATAAATTATTTTATTTCCATAAGAAAATATTATTATTTTTGAAAGTTGTTATTTATTAATTATTTATATTATTTTACAATATTGATATATTCATTTCTATTATTTATTAGCAATGTATATTTTTTAGCAGTAATATATATTTCTATAAATTTTAGTATAAGCTACTTTATTTATATAAAAATTATTTTAATTTAAAAATAAATTATATATTTAAGTGATGATATTTTTGTTAAAAAATTCAGATATTTGTAGAATTAGTAATATTATATTTATATAATTTTAATTTAGAAATTAATTATTTATATAAATAATGGTATTTCTTGCTATTAATAATATTGGTAATATATATCATAAAAATATTTATTTTAATTATCCACAATTATTCATATTATTTAAGAATTATGTATATTCAATAAAGTTGAATTTTAATATTTGTATTTTCAATATTAATACACAAATTATTTTGATTCATATAAAAAAAATATTTTTTAAATTAATAAAAATGATACATAATGATCATTAATCATTTTCTATTAGTTTTGTACACCTCCAACAACTTATCTTCTATTTTTATTATATATGAGATATATTTATCTTATTATATACGAGATATGTTGTATTTTATGAAAATTTTATGTAGACCGGTTTAACTTCGATTCAACTCCAGTTTAACCTTAAATCCGTGATTCACTAACTTTTCCGGTTCATTAACCAGCCCAGTTTTTACAACTTTGTTATAGTCTTCTCAATTAGAAATTGTATTATTAATTAATTAACAATATGATATATATAGAATATGCACTACCCTTACGGATTCCGAAATAATTGCAATAATCATTAATGTAAGACTATAACGACCCATTCTTAAAAAAAATTATATATGAGAGATAGAGAGGAAGAAACTCACATCATAACGACGAAAATCACCAAGATTGCTGGAGAGATTGCAGAGAGATCAAAAACATATTCACCAGAATGCCTTGTGCTCACAACTTGGAATAAAACAGCGACAAACTTCTCATACGAACTCAATCCATCCATAAATGGCGAATTCCACTCCAGACAGCAAAACACTACAAACTGTAAAACCACGAACCCAGAAACTGTCATAACTAGAAACCAACAATGGACACTAGAAAGCAAATGGCTGTAACCCATCTCTCCCCTATTCCTTAATATGTAACTGTACTCAGCTCTTTTTGAAAATTTCTCCAAAACCCAGATCACAAACCTTAAGCCAGGTGCATATAATGTGTTTCCTAAGAGTGTTTGAGAAATTAAAAGCAGAAGAAGACCTGAATTTTTCTTGAAAACTATCATATTTTCATTAGTGGGCACAAAGCCACAGTTAGCAAAAGTACTTGCTATAGTGAATATAGCAAATGTTTGTATATGAATTCCTTTCTGGGTTAGTACTCTTTTGGCTGATGGTACTAAGCTTGCATGCATAGCAACTAAACTTGAACCACCTATATGAACCACTAACAGATAACCCATAACTATATAACTTAGGAACTTGATCGCAGAAATTTTTAAACTATCACTAGTGTCTAATGACATGATATTGTTTTCCAAATCGGTTTTTGGTTTCTGATTCATTAAATTAGAATCAGAAAAAGAAACCAACTCAGAAGAATTATCATGGGTTGGTTTTGAAGTATTATGGAGTTTAAACCTTTCAAAGTGAAGACCAACCATGGAAGTGAAGACTTCTCCACCAACAAACATCAAAATGGTCATGATTATGAGTTGGGTATTTGAGAAGACCTCCATTTCCACTGTTGACATACTGGAAACTGTAGCAGATGACACAGAAGTGAAGAAGATGTCTAAGTCTTTAGGTCTTTCATCAGTTCTCGGCTTTGAGACTTTCAAAGCCAAATACCCACCAAGAGAAATGAACAGAAAATAAACAAGTTGGATCCAAAATGGGTTGATTTGAAAGATCAAGCCATGAAAAAAGGAATTGATTGAAGCTTTGCAGGATTTTTGGAAGCACTTTGCTATATTGCATGAGAAGTACTGGCAAAGATGTTGTGACCTCCTAATACCAAAGTAAGCAGAACTCTTCATTTTTTACTGTCTTTAGAAATTACTTGACTCTGCCTGAACTGATCAGATGGTGTTTAATTTATATATAGGTGAGATTTGAAGTTGGTGTGTAATGAGAATTTGTGGTGGCGAAAAAAAAATTAATGGAATAAAATATACTTTTGAGTCAATTTTTATTAAGGAAATATTTACACCATTCTGTTTTTAAAAATTTTGCACAATATTTAATTTCCATTAATTTTATAAATTTTGTAGGATGAGGCATGAGAATATTCGTTCTTAATGGTAAAAAAAAAAAACTATATATTTACACATTAATTAATTGAATAGTACAACCTCAGTACATAAAAAAAATAAATAATAAGAAATAGTAAAACGTGGCTGTCAAATCATACTTAATGGCAATTACTATTTACGATTTAATAATATTAAAAAATAAAGAATGACGTAGGACCCTTTATATCTAACCCCAAAAAAAAACAAAGTCGGATGAATTTCGTAATTGCGTGAATGGTAGCAATTCAGTCCCAAAAATTAATTGTAACATATAAATATTTAATTATATAAATTATAATAATTAAATATCTCAAAAATTATTTGTAATATAAATTTTTTTTTAATTTTTATTTTGTAACTAAATAATATTTATATTTTTAATTTTTATGGCTCATTTAGTCAATTAAAAAAAATTAGTCAGTTCAATCAAAAAATTCAAAACCTGATTTTAGAATACTCAATAGCACTTTTAAGTATTCCTTTAGTCTCTCTAACAAAAATATGACATGAAATATTTAGATAAATTTTAATAAAAATAAAGTTAATTATAATATTCAGTTAGTAAAATTGAAATTTATCGGATGTAAATATTATAACTAATTTTATTTTTATTAAAATTTATCTTATATAAATATTTATAATTTTAATAGAAAATTATCAACAGTTAAAATTAAAAATTAAAAATATAATGATTCTAAATATTCTTTTGGTTCATCCTGCAAACTCATTAAGAAATATAAAAAGAAAATATATGACTATTGAAAGTAGAATTAATTAGTATGCTTTAATTTGGAGGAAATTAGGCCATTTAAGCTCATTTTTTTAACAGTCGGTCAACTGCCAGGCAAAAAGGGAATTTTTTGTGGATCCCACTTCATATTTTTTTTATTAAAAAAATAATGTGTGATTATCTGCATGGAGTATATGATTTATTACGTTATCATGCATAAGTTCCAAAATAATTATTAAATATGTGATAATGTTATTGAGGTTTGATTAATTTGGTATTCCAACAAACCAATAGCAGCATAGCAAAATGAAAACGGTGCATTAATTCATTAAGTGCAGGCTTAATTAAAACATAAAAGATAGATTTGGTTCCCCCCACTTGTCGCACTATCCCAATCTTATTAGCCGATTTACCCCACCACCATTACCATTTTTTCAAACGTATACAGAATCTTGAACTCGAGATTGTTAGAAGGAGTTGAACTTTTTGGTTCTTTTTGTTATTGCATTTACAAAAAATATTTTTTTTAAAAAAAATTTATATTTTTAATTTTTTTTTTAGTTTTAAAAACTGTTTTAGATAAAAGTAGATAAATATATATTTTTGAAAAAAATATATTTAAAAAAATTAAAAAATTAATTAGAGAAAAAAAAAATTCAAAACAATATGTTATATCCACTAAGTAGAACTCTTTTATGTCTTAGGACATAGTGTTCCGAGCACCATTACCATTTTTTTTAATTATTTCAAAAGACTATCACACCTGCCCCCTATGTCTATAAACACTTAGGTGTAATAAATAAAAAGAAAATTTAATCCATAAACAACACAGATTATTTATTGTTCATGTGTTAAGCTCCTAACATGATTAATTTCAGACCGAAAAATTGATAACTATAGATGTGGTTTATATCAAAAGAATTTTAAAATAAATGTTCTTCCTACATCTATTATATTTTTAATATTAATTTCATTAATTAGTATTAAACCTGCTGGAAATTCGCCATTATAAAATAATATTTTTAGATTATATTTGTTAGTAAAATTAGCTAATAATCTAACTATTATTAACTGATTATCTAGTTGTTAAAATTTTAGTAACTAATCCAACAAAAATGTGTAGTAAAACTAGCGGAATAATATAAAATAACATTAAATGATATATTTATATTAATTAAAATATTATATAAAATATATTTAAATACATAATAAAAATGAATTAATAATAAATAAGCATATTATATATGATAATAATTATAAAAAATATATCATCCTAATATAATAAATATATCCACTTATATTATATAATTTAATAATTATATTATATATGACAATTATATTTTTTATAATTTAATAATATATTATAACATGTCATTTGATAAAGAGAACAAAAATACATAGAAAAAGAAAAATCACAATCAACTAGCTTTTTTTTAATGCACTTCTATAAACTTTTTTATTTGAGAGATTATAATGCAGCTTTTATTTTTCTAAATACACCACTTTACCAAACAGAAATTAATATCCAAACTATATTATTTTTATGATCAAATTAAATTGTAATCTAAATTATCATCTAATTTGGAATTACCAAATAATGCCTTAATTCAAAATTTTATAATAATTGATGTAAAGTATTTTCCACTTAACATTTCAGTCACTGGCTTGCATGGCCAAAGCACTCTTTCACTCCTATTTTTTCATAACAAGAATAATAAAATAAAATATATGTTGAGCTCTTGAACTGATTTATTTTAGGCCCTAAAATAAACTAAAAAAAAAAAAATTTGAAGGTTGGAGCATGGAAACAAAATGCACACATTGGCACAATAGTACATATATTTGACAGTCTTTACTTCCAAACCAGATCTTCTTTCTTAAATTCAAGTTTATTCAACTAATTTCTGTGTCATTAAAAATGTGCTGCATTTTATGAATGTGATGGCTTGATGCAGCTTCTCCTCTCAAGATCTGTTCTTGATAATGTTTTTGCGCTTTTCATTTGCAGCCACAAGTTCTGCAGCAATGCCTGGTTCATTTGCAGAATGTCCTGCATCTGCCACAACCTGCCCAAAAGTGATCTCTCTTAGTACTTTGTCTAATTATGAACGAAAAATTGAAAAGGAGTTCACAAAAATTACCATGTAGCTATGTCTACTAAACAAGGGATGATTACCATGCATAGATCTAACTTCAGTCTAACACATACGACAACCAATGGCATCTAGTTAACCTAAGAAAGGGCTGATGAATAGCTAGCTTTACAATTGAGGTAGAAATTATAAACAGTTTATGCAAAATCAGCTCAGATCATGGATGGATAACCACGACACTGAAGATATCAATAAAGGAAAGAGCGCATCAATGATTGGGTCTCTTATGCAATTATGTAGCTTTGCAAAAGTTTGATGCTGCACTCTAGCAATGACAGAACTGTTAATTACTACCACAAAACTCTCAAAAATAGTTAACCATCATTTAGAAAATAAACATGCAGAAGAGAAGAAGAATCTGCATGTAAACGCTTAATTGAGAGAACAAAATTCTACCATCAGAAAATAAGTGCTATGAGATCTACAAGGAATGGCAATATTGAGCAAGACAAATAAATCACAGCAATGCATCTAACAAGCCCTATTCTTTCTTTCTTTTTCTTTTTTTTTCCTTTAAAAAAATAATTTGGATAATGTATAACAGCTTCTAGCAACTTTCCTACCTTAAAATCTGCCTCTGGCCATGCCTTATGAAGATCCCAAGCAGACATCATAGGACAACAAACATCATATCTTCCCTGCAAAATTGTCCAACAAACAGATTCTTCTAAATGAGTTGAGTGCAATTCCTACCCCTCATGCTGCACACAAGATTCTGCTAATTGCAACATCAACAGCTTTAGCAGTACTATTTGTTGCATGCTGAAAGATACTCAAAAGTACAATGCTTACTTCAACAGAACAGGAAAAAAAAGTACAAAAAGAAGAGTGCTGCAATGGCTATTTGAACCCCTACTTAGCACAACAGGTTAGTTGCTATTTTTCTGTCCAACAGGAGCACATTTTGTTTTCGAACTTAAAAGAGAAAATGTATGGAGTAATAAAGACTACTCGTACTACCTGTACAATTATAGTATTTATATGCCTTATTTTATCGACATTGTCCAGTAGAAAAGAATCTGAAGGAAGAAAGCCCTTGTTCACAAAGTAATGGTTTTCAATCCTAGCAAATGCCTGCAAAGGACAAAATATATACCACCATAAGCCAATATTTTTCAATGATCCTAAATATTAACTGCTGAGCAATATAAATTAACTAGATCTACTAGACAGATGTCAAATCATTTGGGGAAAAACAAAACAACAAATTCCCAATAGAATAGTCAAATTTACAGGTGTTGAACATAATTTTGTTACAAGGAATCAAAGAATTAAATATTGCCTATCTTATAACTTTTCATCTATGTTGACATTTGAGCATCCAACTGAAAACATTATGAACTCTAACTTTCTTATGTGGAATCTCTAGGTACAACTGGAACATTCACCGTGGAACTTTCACCACTGTGAATTGCATAAATTCCCCAAATATCCACCATCTGGTACTTATTTTCTTTTCAAAGAGAATAAAGTTAAAACTTTAAGGCTAGACCTTAAAACATCTTACCAATGAAAAACTATCATCATCCCCTCTCTTGATGTTTTCTTCATTTGGAAGAAGATGGGCAGTCATCATTTCCCATTTGGTCCATGCTCTTGCAGCTGCATACTGAAAGAATAAGAGGGTAAGTGTTCTACCATAAGGATCTCATTTAATTATAATTCAGAGACATAAACTTCAACTTCATAAAATTTCATACTTTTAAGTTTTAAGTAGGAAAGTCAGAAAATCCAAAAAATAGATTAGTACAGTGAGAATTTATGAAGGTGGCACTGTAAAAAGCAAATAACAACTCTTACAGTCTTACTTGTGTTTCCATATTCTCAGAGTTCAACCTCTTGCCGTAAGCATCAATGAAACACCCCCTCTCATTTTCAGGAATAAGATCTCTAAATGGCTCCCAAGCTGTTTATTGAGCACGTACACAAGCAGCTTATGAATAATCCTTCATATTTAATCAAAACAAATACAAAGAGATAATATATTCTCCCTTGAAATAGTTATGGTTTGGTTGTTTAAAAGGATTCATTTCTGAAAAGGAAACTAATATGGTGTAGTTGTTTCTGCTCTCCGAAACAAAGACCATGTTGTAGTTTTAGAAGTTTCAAATGCCAGAGTTCAGGTTACATGTTCATAAACAAGTACAGAAACTCTCTGCATATTCTACAAAATATATAATACAAGAAAAGTTATCATATCTCTACATGAAGTCTTCTTTTCATTTTTTTTTTTTAAAAAAAGAGGTAAATACAGTTATATTCAAATTTTACTGATGATATTTCTAATCCCCAGACATGCAACAAACAACTGTCATACAAGTTCTAACTAATTTTCACAAGCAAACTGCAATGCAAATTTTTAGGACTTATATCTTGGATATCTAACACTATCCATTATAATATCCAGAAGAATCACATTTGGCATACACAGCATACCATCTGGAAATATAGCAGCAGCACCACCCTCATAGAACCAATCAATCTCTTTCTTACGCAAAAGAAAGATCCCTCTGAGGACAAGGCCAGTAACCTGACAAACAATACAGAAACACCAACGAAATAAGGAACAGTTGTTCATAACAAGAATTTTATCATTATATATTTGGCCAGGTTTTCACTTTTCACTATCTGGGAATTCCTGCAAGTGCAAAGAACTATTTTATTATTGAACTAAAGCAATTACTCACCTTGTCAGGGTGTGCTTGACTATATGCAAGGGCCAGTGTACTTCCCCATGAACCACCAAACACCTACATGGTAGAAGAGGATTAACATTCAGTCATTCACAATAGCACCCACTACAGAAGTTAATATAAAATTTATTTCTATGAACCAAACAAAATTTTGACCTGCCACTCCGGAATTTCCAAGTGTTCTCTTAGCTTTTCAATGTCAGCAATGAGGTCCCATGTGGTGTTTTCCACTAAGCAAGCATGAGGTGTACTCTTTCCTGCACCTCTCTGTGAAAAAGAGGCATATATTTCATGATTTCCAGATTCATGAAATATGTAGTTTAGCGCAATAGATATTTTTGAGAAGACTAACCTGATCAAATAGAATGATCCTGTAAAATTCGGGATCAAAGAATCTCCGATTACTAGGTGCAGTTCCTCCTCCTGGGCCCCCATGTAGAAACACAACTGGCTGCAAGCAGGATAACATGATAAATTAAAACTAATGGTGAACTATCTGTTATTCTTTGAAAAAAAAGAAAGCACATGGAGTTTCCAGGGGCAGCAAGAAATATGCACAAAGATTCATGGAAATAGAAAACTCATAGGAAGACACTTGTGTATGACCCAGCTAGTTCTATCAAATTTAGACCATTGTCTTCCAAATTCATGCAAAGCTAGAATTACCTTCTGGTCAATACAGAATACCATGCTTTATATAACCTCACAATGCATATCTGTATCTTTAATATCAACACAAGCAGAATTGAAGCGCAATCAGCAGACACCTATTAACTGGAAGAAAAATTGTATTATCCTCTAATTTGACAGGCTCCATCAGCTAAAGAATAAAATTCAGACCTTCTTATTGAAATATACAAATCTCCTTTCTCAACAACTTCTAAGGAAACATATAGATCGATTCTGTTGCTTTCTAATAGAAAAAACCAACTGTATTCTCATGTAACAGACTGACTAGTGCTTCAGAAAAAGCCTATGCAGTTGACCTATTCAAAATTTCAAATTTCATCTTCCCCAATCCAAAATTACATCTAACACGAGTACCCACTCCATGAGTATGCCATATAAGTTAGAATTATGCACAAACGCCAAAGAAATTAGGAATGCATAATCCAAATACAAAATTTTCATGAACAGATTAGAAAAACAAATAAAGAATATAACCACTCACATGCCCACTGGGATTTCCCGACTGTTCGTAGTATATAGTGTGAAGATCCGAGACCTTCAAAAACCCAGAATCATATGGCTCTAAACACGGATAAAGATTCCGATTAAGCTCCGTTGTCTCCTTGCCGGGCTCCATAAACTCACTTACCTCTACTTCACCCTTAAAACCAACACGTATCACTGATCTCTTTCTCCCTGCAAGAATAACAATAAGAAAGAGAAAACAACTTTCTTCACTTTGAATTTCCTTCATCTTCTATAAATAATTCAGATTTATAAATAAGAGCTGATAAATAAAGAAAAATATAGACTTACTGATGGAAACATGAGAGAATGAGGGAAGATGAGAAGGGAGGAAAGGGACGATTTTGGGGGTGGGAGTGAGAATCAGGGGGAGTGAAGGAGTAAGTGAATTTGTAAAACCAAAGAAACCCATTGGTAGTGGGCATCTTTGGACCGATGGGTAGTGGAGAAAATGTAAAATTAGCTTATAAATTTTCAGATTCCTAAAGCCCAAGTAGCGTATCGTAGGGTTTTTATGCTTTGTCTCTATTCTTATATTCTTGTTCTCTACAAAATTAATGGAATAAAATATATTTTTTAGATTAAGGAAATACTTACACCACGTACGTTCTGATTTTGAAAATTTTGCACAATACAATTAGCTTTTTCATCGTAAATATATTTAAAAGGCTCAATCAATAGTAAATTATATAATAAAATTAGTTTTTTTTTATATTCATTATAAAAATAAAATTATATTTAATACAGAAAAGAGAACTCAAACTTAAAATCTCATTATCTTATAAGTAAATATCTTTATTATTTGAGTTAGGCGCGTAATACAAATAGGTTTAATTTCCATTAATTTTATAAATTTTGTAGGATGACAAGGCATGATAATATTCGTTCTTAATGGTAAAAAACTATATATTTATAACCTCATCAGTAGTTAGAAAATAAATAATTAAAAAAATAGTAAAACGTGGCTGTCAATTCACTCTCAACGGCAATTACTATTTACGATTTAATAATATTAAAAAAAAAACAGAGTGGAAGAATGACCCTACAATAATTACGATAAACAAAATACAAATTAATTGATATACCAGGCTATATATAAAAATAAAAGTTAAAGAAAAACAGATAAATCGACCAAAAAGTCATTCCGATTATATTAACTAACTGAATTAATTTAGTCATTTACTAATTTAATGTATTAGTTAATAATATTAATAATTTATTTATTAGGAGTTCAATTATATTAAAATTGGATAACTATATTATATATATATATAATCATATAACTAATATTAAAAAAATAAACTAATAAAAAATATTAATGTCTTACATGAATACTATTACTATTATTAATAAAAATTAATATTATTATTTTTAATTATAAATAAGTGAGTGGGAGTTAGGAGGAGGACAAGCAAACTGATCGAAAAGTTAACTTAATTATATTAACTAATTGGATAAATTTAGTCATTTACTAATTTAATTTATTAGTTAATAGTATTAATAATTCATTAGTTAAAAGTTCAATTATATTAGAACTGAATAAATATGTTTTATATATATATATATATAACTAATATTAAAAAATAAATTAATAAAAAATATTAATGTCTTATGTGAATACTATTACTATTAATTTTTAATTATAAATAAGTGATAAGTATAAATAAAATTCTAATATTTAATCTGATTCTTAATTTAATATCTAATATATAATATATTTAACTTTTATTGTTATTATATATAATAAATATTTGATTATTTACATTTTGATTATTGTTGGCT
>CATIWF010090797.1:0-20662 GCA_949630135.1 Balakata baccata | reverse complement strand
TATTCCAGTTATTGAGACACTTAAATGAGGAAACCTTTTTTGTGCAATTCTTGTTCCTAACCTTGGCCGCTATGTTTGCTGGGCACCAATTATGCCCTTACTTGAATTACACAGGTTTTTCTGTCTTAGCAATCTAAGTGTCGTAATTTATGTTTCAATGGGAGCAGGTCTAGTTACTTTCATGTGGGGTTTGCTCAAATCATTAGAACTCTGTACTATGGAGATGAAGTACACTTGTGCTTATCCGGCCCCGAATTATCTTTTGTGATGCAATTGTTGTCTTTTGAATTGTGCCTTGTAGGGTTTACTTGTTTGCTGCATTGTTGATTTCTACTCGTCCTTTTTAAGAGAGGCAAACATTTCCATGAAGTTGGATAGGAATCATTTGCTGTTTTTCAGCTGTATCTAATTATTATGTTGCTGCATGTTAAATATCTGTTGATAAAAGTGAAGGAAACAAAATAAATGAGAAATTATTGAAAAGCGATGGCTTTAAAATTCTTAAGCACCGTTCGGATTGAAATATTTTAAAATTTATAAATTTTATAAAATTTATGGATTCTAAAGATTCTATCTTTTGATTTGACTATAAAATTCATAAATTGATGATATAATTTCTTTTACATTCATGTTTAGTTCAATAATCACAATTCGTGAATTTATCAATTAATTTCTAATTTTATCATTTATTAAATATTAAAAATTTATCATTAATTAAGTATCTACAAACAATTCCCTAATAATAAAGCTAAAGCAATTATTTGAAATTAAAAAAAAAATAATTTTTACTTTTTTTATTAAGGATAATTTTGGAATATTATTAATTTATTAGAGATAATTTTGGAAAAGAAAAATTTGACAACAAACTCTCATGGATAATAAGTGATAGATTTTGGACTTTTTCACTTAAAAAAATAGGAAATAAAATTCTTCAAATAAATTTTGATGGGTAAAAAATAGTCAAACGATAAATTTAATATAAATATATAAATTATTCAAATTCTCCCATATAAAATCCTTTAATCCAAATATAGTTTTAAACTATTTTACCATTGCATTTCTTCCTTAAATAATTATTATTTTTATACATCTAATTGAACGGTAAAAAATGAAATTAAATGTCATCTATTGATTTATTTGGATTTAATGTTATAAATGCTATACGTTCGTATATTTTATTTCTGTAAATTAAAGTTTGCGAAAATCTGTCAGCTAACATAAAAAAAAAATTATTAATTTTGCACATTATTACAATTGTATCCGATTTTTTTAAAATTTATGTTAAATTATATGAATTTCTATTATCATAACAAATTTAATTTTGGTATCGTTAAACTACACTCAGAATTTAGCTGATATTGACATAGATTGCCTAATCATTTTAATATATCATTAAATTGAATTTGATTAGACAATTATATCAGCGTCAACTATATTTAGAGTATCGTTCAATGATACCGAAACTAAATTTGTTATGAAAATATAATTTAATATAATTGTGATAAAGTACAAATTTCAAAAATTTCTATGTACATAATTAAGCCTTTTATTATTTAGGGAAAAAAATTACAATATCTTTATAAATATAAATACAAATAACTAAGAAATGAAAAACAAAGTAAGAAGAGAAATGAATAAGAGAATAAAGAATTGGAATAATATTTTCACATATAATTTATTCATTCACCAATTATTTATTTATAGGCTTACAAATAAGAAAAATTATATGATTTAATTGTAAAATTCAAATCACATATTAACTAAACAATAAAGATTGAAAATAATAAAATGAGAAGTTATGAAAATATAAGTGTAGAAGTTATGGATATTCATTGATCAATACAAGTAAATATATGTGTTAATTAACTTTGTAAATTTTTTTTTTTAAGAAAAAAGATGTAAAGAACTTCGCTGGTATCTTAGCAGAAAGCACGTGAATGATCCCATTGGTGAAGTGAATATTATGTTAGGAATCTTCGTTTATGTTTTTCCTTTTTGCTAGGCGTACCAAGTATATTCTAATCCAACATGTCCAATCTCCAACGTCGTTTTACACATTATTTGGATGACTAGCAATATAGTTTTATAATATATAGTATTATATATGATTTTTATTATGATTATATAAAATTCAAGTAGTGATAAATGCAAATAAATGTATTATAACTAAGTTTAAATTAATTGCCAATCATCTTTAAATGACTATTTATATTATGATTATATAAAATCGAAGTTACGAGTAGTTCAAATAAATGCACTACAAACTAAGCTTAAATTAATTGTCAATCATCCTTAAATGGCAAAATTCTTATTATGATTATATGAAATTGAAGTTACGAGTAATGCAAATAAATGCATTACAAACTAAGTTTAAATTCATCGTCAAACATACTTAAATGACAAAATTGTTATCACACTCATATGAAATTAAAAGTGCAAATTAATGCAAATAAATATAGTGTAACTGAGTTCGAGTTCAATTTATCCTAAAAATTGAAGTTCGATTATCGAATTTATAAAATTTTATACCAAGTATATCTAAACTAAAATGGTATAGCTAGACTAACTTACCATGTTATTAGGTTTCACTGCGTTAATGATTTATGCAAATATGATGAAAAAATGTGGCAATGAAGTTTTGCTGCCAAAAGAGTCTAAAACATTCCACAATTATAAAAAAAAAAAAGAAATATATTTATAAAGTTGAGTATATTTTGTCCAAACAGAGTCTAAACTTTAAAGCTTTAAGAATGTTTTGTCCAAACAGAGTCTAAACTTTAAAGCTTTAAGAATATTTTGTCCAAACAGAGTATAAACTTTAAAGCTTTAAGAATATTTTGTCCAAACAGAGTCTTATGCGGTAAACGACAGTTTAAATAGCGCATGTGTTAACTGCCGCTTGCATAATAAAGTGAGGGCCAGGTCTTATTAGGTTCAGGGAGGGGATTTAAGTGAGGGCTTCGGCTTTAGACGTCTCTCTCTCTCTCTCTCTCTCTCCCCTCTCCCATTCTCTTCTACAGTTTCTCATCTAGGGTTTTAGCTTCAGCCTTTCACATACTCTCTCCGTCTCTATCTGTTTCTCTATCTAAATCCCAGCATGAGCAACGACAAAGATAACTTAACCATGGCCGATCTCACAGCCGGTAAACTCTTATCTTCAAAAATCCTTCACTCTGTATTTTTTTTTCCTTCTTCTTTCGTTTCTATGTCCTTTTCGGTTCGGCTTGTATCGCTGCTTATTTTGTGTTTCTTTATCTTCTTTTTTTTGTAGCCCTTAACGATGATGACCGACAAGGCCTTGTTAATGCTCTCAAGGTTAGCGATTCTATATGTTATCTATTTGATTGCCGAGAAAACGAGGAGAAAGTGCCTTTTCTTTTGTCAGCTGTATAGACTTTGATTATAAAATTTGAGTTTATTATGGAAATTAGGGTTTGATTTGATTCTACATGAGCTTAATGGATGTACAAGCTTTGTTTCATGTAGGTTTCAGTTCGATTAGTTGTCTTCTTTTAGGTTTATTGTAGGATTTAGGAATTCAATAACTGGCTTCTTGTTTTTGCAGAATAAGCTACAAAATCTGGCGGGCCAGCACACGGATATGCTTGAGAGTTTATCTCCAAACATAAGGAAGCGCGTTGAGGTTCTCAGGGAGATCCAGGCATGGCTTTTTCAACCTAAGCTGACTTTTATTCTCATGTTGCTTTGATAGTTTGATTTGGATATTTTTTCTTCGGAAGTTTTATTTGTGTCTCTAGTCCTTTTCGTGTCCGTATATGTGTGAGAATTTTGCTCATTAAATGTAGTTATAACACTAGTCCAATGTTGTATGTGCTTAATACTAGCATCTATGAAGCACAGTAACTTCAACTACATAGCGTGTCGCATTTCCGACATGTTTCCAACACCGACACTTATTGGATACCGACACGAAATATACTGGGTGCGTTTTGTAATTTTTAAAAAATTAGAAACGCATTTCTTTAAATTAAAAAAAATATTTTTTTCTTTTAGAAAATCTAAAATCTATAGGTGACACTAATTATTGCGCAATATATTTGATTATATATCATTTTTATTTAATTCATGTAAAAATAATAACTTGTAATTATATTTTTTGTATTTATTTATTTATAAATTTACCCCTATATTTATAATATTTACATTTTTTTCTTGCGTGTCTGTGTCCTATATTTTTTATAAATTTCGTTTTCTAGTGTCCGTATTTGTACCCGTATCCGTGTCCGTGCTACATAGACTAGCATAAATGCCATTGATGGAGCTTTGGCATATTTTATTGTTTTTTTGTCAACTGAATTTGAATGAATTTAACTGATGGTCTTTGTTATTTTGATTGTGCTTGTGTTTCATGATGGGTGAACGTCATATTAGATTCATAATAATGTCTGAAGTTTTGATTGGTGAAGTTGGAAAACATTGATCCCATGAGTTTCCTACTCAGGGAAGACAACTATCTGTATTACGCTCTTTACACCTTGGAAAAGCTGGCATCTGAACAATTCTGCAGACTTATAGTCTTCTAGCCTGAAAACCGTGTCTTTTTCATGGAAATGAATGCATTGCAATTACTCCTCTTTCCTGGTGTTTTTGTATCCCCTTTCTATTTTGTGAAACTTTATATGGTCGTGGAAGTTAGAGTATTGTGGTGAAACTATGTGTAGCAGTGTACTTCACATCCGAATTTGGGTGCACTTTTCGCATTCAATTTGTCTGCATTATCACTTTTTAGAAGAATTTTGACTTCATTACTGCTCCTAGAGTTGTGGTTAACTGGTTATTAGCTTTATGGTTTATGGTTGATTAAAATTATGTAGGAATCTTGATGTTATAACCTACAAATTGAGAAAAGTTTATTTTAGTGTAAATTTTCATGTCAACATCTTTATTAAGTGCAGTTTTGCTCCTGATTCTTACTAGCATCTACACTTGATCACATAGATAATGAGTTTCTTGATGTACAGAGCCAACATGATGAATTAGAGGCAAAATTTTTTGAGGAGAGAGCAGCACTTGAAGCCAAATATCAAAAATTGTACCAGCCATTATACTCCAAGGTACTAGTCTGATCATCTTGATCTGATGAGATAGGACTTGTGCAGTCTTTTTCAAGATGTATAAAATATGGAGAAAATTTTTTGTTTTGGTGTTATAATCTAAATCATTTGATATTCATTGCATCATAAATTATAGCATTTCAAGCACCTGATTTTGGAATCAACTTATTTAATTATAATGATTATTTATTAATTCTGCATTGCTCATGCTGAGTTCAGAATGATCTGCTTCTCACTATTGAATTAAATTTAAAAGCTCAAGCCTGGGGGCTTCTTTTGTTCTAAGTTAAGTTTGTTTCTATTCTTTTTTAATATCTCTATAATAACTCATTTACAGAGATACGAGATTGTGAATGGTGCTGTTGAAGTTGATGGTGTGACAATTGAAGCAGCAATGGACCAAGAAGGGGATAAAGCTGCTGAAGGTACCTCTGAACATTATTCAAGGATAACTTGTTCATTTCCTTTGTAAAGTTTGCTTAGCTTGATATTTAAATGTTTTTGATGCAGAAAAAGGTGTTCCTGATTTCTGGCTCACTGCAATGAAGAATAATGAAGTGTTGGAACAGGAGGTTTGTCATATTATGCTTGCATTATTTGTCATGACGTTGAATTATTTTTGAATAATGGGTTGCAATTTATTTCTTCGTTTGCTTTAGATTATGGAGCGTGATGAAGGAGCACTTAAGTTTCTTAAAGACATTAAATGGTCTAGAATAGATGATCCAAAGGGATTCAAGCTTGAGTTCTTCTTTGATAGCAACCCTTACTTTAAGAACACTGTCTTGACGAAGACATATCACATGATTGATGAAGATGAGCCTATTCTTGAGAAAGCAATTGGGTAATTTATATTCTTAATTTGTTGTGTCGAGAACTCTCACTTAGTTAACTTTTGTGCACTTAGATTATTGAGAAGAGATAGGTTTCTTCTTCTTCCTGTAACTGAAATTTGATTGGTGCCTGTATTTTTGTAGGACGGAGATTGAATGGTATCCAGGAAAGTGCTTGACACAGAAGCTCCTCAAGAAGAAGCCTAAGAAAGGATCAAAGACTGCCAAGCCAATTACCAAAACAGAGGAGTGTGAAAGTTTTTTCAACTTCTTTAATCCACCTCAAGTCCCTGAGGATGATGAAGATATTGACGAAGATACGGTATGACAACATGTTTAAGTTGCAGGCATGAAACAACAAATTTTTTTGCTTTTTTCATATTCTAATATCTTGCCCATCTTCTTGACTAGGCTGAGGAGCTTCAGAATCAAATGGAGCAGGATTATGACATTGGGTTAGTTCTGTATAATCTGCAATTTAGACGGTAGTGGATAGTTAGGTGCTATTCTGGAGGTGCTTTGCTTGGCCAGGAATATCACTATTATGAAATTTTGGATACAAACCTTCTCTGATCCCTGTCTCCCTTTTGTTCGTTTGTTCTTCTTGTTTCTATTGCTAATAAAATTATTATTCAGGTCAACTATTCGGGACAAGATTATTCCTCATGCTGTGTCATGGTATACGGGTGAGGCTATTCAGGGAGATGAGCTAGGACTAGAAGATGATGATGATGATGAGGATGATGATGATGAGGGCGATGATGAAGAGGAAGAAGATGACGAAGAAGATGATGAGGATGAGGATGATGAAGATGACAGCAAGACCAAAAAGAAGGTGATGCATTAGAAATTTGGCTTGGCAATTTTATTAACGATCCTTGTTTTTTCATTATTTGCTTTGGGAGAATAACTGACATGATGCTGATTTGTTTTTGTCAATGTGGAAACAGTCATCTACTGGAAACAAGGTAGTGCCCTGATTCAGTTGCTCTTATTGAAGAATCATATTCCTCTCTCTCTTTCTCTCTGTGTATGTGTTATTTACGTGTCTGTTTCTTGTTATGTAGAAGAGTGGAAAAACACAAGCTGGAGATGCCCAGCAGGGTGAGCGGCCTCCAGAGTGCAAGCAACAGTAGAGTTTGATTGCTGCAGATGTGTATTAATGTTTGGAAGAGAATTTAAGGGAGAGGGGGGATAATGAAGTTTTGGGTGGTTATTTATTTTTTATTATATTTATTTTCGTTTCGTTAGTTATTATGAACGATTGGTTTGGAGTTTTGTTGTTTCCCTTTACCCTCACTCGTGGTTTGGAGAGAATGTGATCAAAAGTAGTTAGGAGGACCGCTTTGTTTCCTTGATGTATGTTGGGATTTACTTGAATATCTTCTTACTGTGAATTTTATGAAAACTCCGTTGTAGTCAATCTTTATTTATCTTTGTTGTTTCGTTGATGGTTTGTTATTTTCATTTCGGTCAGCTCCCTGTGCAATTTGGCAATTACTCTTATCAGCATAAGAGACTGCAGTGAAGAAAAATTAACTGAATCATCCTAATAATGTTGGGTTGGTTTACATTGTGATGATGCTCGAAAGGGCTGGGATGGCTCCTATTGGAACATAAGTGGGGTGTCTCAACATAATATTTCTGAACACAACATATATAATGTGTACGCAAAATTAATATTAACAGTGAAATATGTATATTATTTTCTTATTTTTCAATAAAAAATGTAGGATAATAACTATTCTGTATATAGAAAATGTCTGAAGCGTTATTGATTAATTTTTATTTATTTTTATATAGATAGGATGAGAGTATTATTTTGTTTTATTTTAATTTCATAAATATAATTTTATACTAATTTTATGAATGAAAAATAATTATTTGTGAATATGAAATATAACTATTAATTATTTTTCAAATATTTTTTGTTATTTTAATTATTATTATTTCAACAAATTATTAATAATCTAAAAAAAAAATAAACTAACTTAAATATTAAAAAAATAAAAAGTGTGGCACTTCCGTATGTGGACTGTAAATTTTCTTCGGTCCAGTGTGGCGCCATTAACCAAACGCAGCGTTAATGACCTTAAAGACAGACCG
This sequence comes from Balakata baccata, assembly GCA_949630135.1. NCBI lineage: Eukaryota > Viridiplantae > Streptophyta > Magnoliopsida > Malpighiales > Euphorbiaceae > Balakata > Balakata baccata. The sequence continues at coordinate 12,648 of CATIWF010090797.1, read as the reverse complement.
CGCAAAAGGAGGGAAACCGAACATCGCCAGCTAAAATCCTAAAAACCCTAAAAAGCAAAAAACAGAGCAGAGTCTCTCTACTCCCTTTCTTTCTCTTTCAATTCCTTGAGATTGTTTTCCTCTCTTGCGCGGAGCAGCATACTTTCTTCTTAGAAGTGTTTTTGCTTCTTCTTCGTTGTATTTATTTTTCCTGTTTTCCTCAGCAAAAGTGCTTCGCCTACAGCTTCCCATGGCCAGGCTTCTTCGAAACGTTTCTCATCTGAAACGCTCTCTATTTGCACCAGAGGTAGGTGACTCCTCAAGTACACTCCTCTATTCTCTCACGAAACGTGGCATTTGATTTTATGCACTTTGTTTGCTGCGGAAGTTTAAGAAATGTTGAATGTTAGTGGTCGATTGCTTTGTTCATTATCAAACAACAAATGAAGCTCTACTCAAATGAGTTTACCTGTACTATGTAGTTCATTTTTCGTGGAATTCTTTGTTTCAATAATTTATCGTTGGTTTTATTCCTCAACATTTTTTTTCAGGGTTTAAGGAGAGAAATATTGGGAATATCTTCTCAGAGTTGCAGTTTTTCAACTAAAGGTGTGCTGAAAATCCATGATGTGGTGTTTATTTTTTGAGTGATAGCACCTTTGTTTGTAACAATCAGACGACGCAACCTGAAATGAAAATCAAGACCGAAAAATTGTGTTTGCAGGAAACATGTTGCCATGGTAGATACGCTTAATAGTAATCATTCCAAGGATTTATATGGTTTACAGTTCGCACTGTCAACGTAATGGCCCAGTTTGGGAATGAAAATTCGAAAATGAAGACTGTATTTAAGTTTTTGAAATTAGATTTTTTTTTTCTGTGAATGGTGTTGGTTAGAAGTTGATATTCTGATTATTAGACCTCCTTGGCACCATAAGTGAATTTTGGCTTTTTAATTGGGGTTTGTTTCTTTGATCTGCTTACTCCTGACTTGGGCTAACGATAACATGAGTCCATTTTTATTTTATCATTTTGAAAATAAATCTCAACACTTCATATTTGAAGGTAAAAGAAGATCGAAGTCAGATGGAAGTGACTCCTCTGAAGATAATATGTCCAAGAGAGAGGTGGCTTTACAACATGCCCTAGATCAGATTACTAGTGCATATGGGAAGGGTTCTATCATGTGGCTAGGCCGATCCGTTGCTCCAAAAAATGTTCCAGTGGTGTCAACAGGTTCCTTTGCTCTTGATATAGCACTTGGAACTGGTGGACTTCCAAAGGTGTGCTGACTATTATTTTCAACAACTTTTTTTTCTTAGTTCTTTCTTGGTGTGAGTTTTATGGTCTTCAATTCTTAAATATAGTGTCATATATGTTGTGAAGGTTCTTGTGAAAATCCTGTCATCCTCTCCTCCTCTTATATTGGCAACTGTAGATAGGTATTGCTGTATTTTAGTATTTGATATAATTAAAACGAAATAATTGTCTCAGAATATTAAATTGTAGTTGTCTTGCCTCAACTCAATTTTTTTTTGTCTAGAAAGTTAATACTGTTCTTCTGGTTCTATGAAACTCAAGAATACTTTATTTTTACTTTTTAAACTCCTGAGTTCCCTTATTAGAGTGGGAATTAAACCCTGTTGTTTGCTGCATGCAACTTATTATCTGCTTATGGATTCTCCACATTGAATTTCTGCAGGGTCGTGTTGTGGAGATTTATGGACCAGAGGCTTCTGGGAAAACCACTCTTGCTCTGCATGTGATCGCCGAGGCACAAAAGCAAGGAGGTTAAGTGATGAAACTCCTGTAATATTTCTTTCATACTTTATTGGTAATATTGATCGCTACCAGGTGTTGCATGCTCATTTAAATCCTGTCAACGGTAATATCATCTACAGGAAGATGGGTGGGGTATGGGGAGAAGGAAAAGTACACTCAAAATGTATCAGTGTTTATATCATCCATTATTTCTTCTCAGGATGGTATGATTGGCATATTCTCTTAGTTTGTAGAAGTAATTTAGACGGCATTTATCATCAAGTTGGTGGTAAACATCAGTTGCTTCGGGGATTTTTAATGGAAAAGTTTCTTTAAGCTGTTGAAAGAATTTCAATTATTGCTGCATTTTGATGCATATGCTCCTCTGCAGGTTACTGTGTTTTTGTTGACGCTGAGCATGCCCTTGATTCATCATTGGCTCAGGCCATTGGAGTAAACACTGAAAACTTACTCCTTTCACAACCTGATTGTGGTGAACAAGCTCTTGGTCTGGTGGACACTATTATCCGGAGTGGTTCAGTGGATGTTGTGGTTGTTGACAGCGTAAGAATTCACATTGTTTCTTTGTACTTTGGCATGGCATGATGTCCTATTTTCAGTTACAGTTTCTTCATGTTTATGTTTTCTTTATCAGGGAATTGGTTGTCTAGCCCATTCCTTATTTTTCCATCTTCCTTTCATAGGCAATGGCCTGAATATTGGCAGTTGACTATGTTTATTGCTTTTCTTTTAATAGATGCTTCATGTCATGGATTTGAAAGCATTTATTTGGTTTGATTTCCTTTATTTGTGAATATCTTATTTTGTTTGGTGACAGGTAGCTGCCCTTGTGCCTAAAAGTGAGCTTGATGGTGAGATGGGTGATGCTCACATGGCGATGCAAGCTAGATTGATGAGCCAGGCACTTCGCAAATTGAGCCACTCTTTATCTCTGTCACAAACCATATTAATCTTTATAAATCAAGTATGAATTTTTCTCTTAGTTTGTATATTTTGTACCCACACAAACACATAGACATATGTAATATATAGTGGTTTTTTGTATACTCTGGTTTCCTTCATGCTATGCATAATGCTTAAATTTCATGGTGTTATCTGCTTATTTCCTTTTCAGGATTACACATTGCTTAACTTATTGAAATCACTAGAACTGGTTGTTTCCTATTTAATTGGTAGTCTGATTCATTATTATAGTTCTTCCTCGTTTTTTCCCTTGAACTTTTTAGTTTGGCAAATTGTCTGTATTTTCTGTATGATGTGGTGAATAGTTACTTGATGATCATTCTCCCTCATTGCTTGCATCTCTATACAGGTGAGGTCAAAGCTTAGTACTTTTGGAGGATTTGGTGGGCCCACTGAAGTAACCTGTGGCGGTAATGCCCTGAAGTTCTATGCTTCAGTGCGCCTAAATATAAGAAGAGTAGGGCTTATAAAAAAGGGGGAAGAGGTATCCATTCTTTTTCTTTTTTCCCAAGTCAAGGACTTTGGATGTTTCATCTAAAAAATTGGCTTTTGTGATTTTGCTCCCTCCACTCTCATTGGAATCGTGGGAAGTTTGTATGACCTATTGAACTCCATATTGTTGGCAATCTCTATAAACATGCTTGGTTCTTGTTGCTGAATAACCAGAAAGACTATATGTCACATATTAACTTCAGGTGAAATTGCCTAAAAAGTACTCATATGATCTGTGATGCTTTTGTGATTTTAGACATCATGCAGATGTGCGAGGTTGCATGCTAGTGTAATAGTTATTTCTGAAGGATTGGGTGTCGATGTATGAGAAATGCAAAAGAGGTAAACAAAAGTGATTAGGGAATGGAAAAGATTGTTCTGCTTTGCAAATTGGTGCATCTCTGTACAGAGTTCACTGAAAGTTATTGATGGAGTCTTCAACTGGAAATCATTTTTGTTTTCATCTTCTACTTAAAGAGAAAAAATTATTCTGCATTCCAAATAGTTGCATCTCTGTGCAGAGAGTACACTGAAAGTTATTGAGGGAGTCTTTGCCTGGTTATCATTTGCATTTTTAAAATTTTTTTGTTCCATATCTGAAAGTGATATAGAACGTTGATGATGGATGTTGATTCTTTTTCCAGTCAAGGTGATTAGTGAAACTTCTTGTTACTATAGCAACATTTAGCTGTGTTTGGGGTGTGCTGAGTTCTCAACTAAATCTTAAATTTTTCTATTTGAACTGCATAGAGATTCAGTTAAGTGATGAAATGATGAGGTTGAGCGAGCATTGCAGTTATTGGTTTTTATTCAAATCTGTCGAATGTGTGCATTGCTTGATTGTGAGAATTTTCATTATATGCTCTGGATTTTTCTCATTTCAACATGTCCCTTACTATGTTTTACAGACTACAGGAAGTCAAGTTCAAGTGAAGATTGTAAAGAATAAGCTTGCGCCTCCATTCAAAACTGCCCAATTTGATCTTGAATTTGGAAAGGGAATATGTAGGGTTTCGGAGATCATAGAATTGGGAGTAAAACATAAAGTTATTGGCAAGGCTGGTTCATTTTATAATTTGAATGGTCAAAATTTTCATGGCAAAGAACCTCTAAGACGTTTTCTTGACGAAAATGATGTTGTACAGCAAGAACTTGGGGTGAAGCTCAGGGAGATTCTACTTGATACACACACAGACAAGAAGCCTGAAACACAGGCTAACGATGAACCTGTAGAAGAAATCATTTCACCTGATTCTACCGATGAAGAAGCAGTTACTGCAGTAGAAGCATAGCATGAAAATGCATCAAATTGTATATTGTGGTTATCCCGCTAGATTCCATGGTGTTTTCCTGTTTTCTATTGGATCTGGCAGTTCCCATTTCATGCATGCTCGGTGGCTACTGGCTACAATTCAATGGAAGGATTTACAAGGGCATTGGCTTGTGATCACCAGCTGCCTTTGTTTATGAGTCATGATCTCCAAATGATGGCTTTCTTAGTTTAATTATCAATTTGTCATGTATATTTTGGGGTTAAGCGGATGATTGTTTCGCTGGTCACTGCAGAGAATGCTGCTGCTGTATCTCTTTAAATGTCTGAAATCTCAAATCTTTTGTGTATGTGAATGAAACCAGCAGTGGAAATGGGACAAAATTTATGTCAGGCGGCGGCGGCTAGGACTGGTCTCACTGTTTTTTTTTTTTCCTCTGAACAAATGCTATAATGAGAGCGGGATTAATTCAATTTAATTCACATGACCATTGGATTTAATTCAATTTAATTATTTTTAAGAATGAATAGTATAATTTCAGTCCGGATTTTTTCAAGGTATTGTTTGAACGGAGGATAATGAGAAATAAGTAATGGTACCTATATTTGAAAAGGAAGGCGCATGAAAAATAAAAGGGCAAAGAAGGGTAAGGAAGGTTAAGTCTTATTCTTATGTTATTTTTCTTATTTTTGTTACATTCCAAATTGAGGTGTAGGGAGAGCCAAGTAAAAAAAGTTATCTATTCTGCAATTTTATCTTTTTTTTTTCTTATTTAAATTAATAAAATTATTTTTTTATTTTAAATATTTATATTTCCATTAATTATCATTCTTTTTTAATATTTTTTCAAAAATAATAGAAAATAATCATATATTCTTCTCTTTCCATTTCTATTTTAACTATTTTTTACTTTTTCATTTCATTAATTATCATTCTCTACCCTCTGTCTGAACGGGGCCTAAATATATTATTTTATTTCTTAATTGAATCGGATTGAGCCTAATGGTTTTCCCCCCGAAATTAATTAGGATCGGTTCGGTTTTAAAAAATGCAAATCCAAAAATTTCGCTCCTTTTTAACTGCCAGCGTTCTCAATTGGATAAAATATAACTGTATAAAAGTTAGCCCGCCCTTTTTCTATTCTTCTCGTTCTATCTCTCTTTCAACGAATTTTCTCTCCTCGCGCGCTCGCGAACCTCACTTTAGTTGCTGGACTATTCGTCTCCGGGAAATCACAACATCTCCGACGTTATTTCTCGCCAGCCGGCTGCAAGTATTGGCAATGGTAAACACCTCCCTCCCTCTCCTCTTTTCTACTTCTGATGTATGTATGTGGCATTGATATTTGATGTCGATACATTCATGATCTTGAAGGCACGTAGAAGAAACAACAATCGTGGTACAGGAAATGATGGACAATCACAGGCGAGTAACACAAACAATCAAAATCCAAATGAGGTGCCGAAAAATTTCTCTCTGCCTTGAATTTCACAATGTTAGAACACAAGAAGAAAGAAAGAAATAGAGATGTTTGATACCTAAAATGATGATTTAGACGACACATTTGTGTGTTTCTTCAAGAATCGAAGTCTGTTGATTTAAGAAATTCACTCCGTTTAAACATCTTGCATTCCTTTATATGATCTTCTTATATGACTGACTTGAAGTGATTTTTCCTCCACCTGTTTTGATCGTACAGTAAAGGAATTAAAGACCTTTGATACCTAAAACGATGATTTAGGCGACACGGTAATTTCTGTTTTTCTTGTAGAATTGAAGTCTGTTGATTATAATAAATTGCATTCCTTTAATTTATATTATCTTTATATATGATTGCCTTGAAGTGATTTCCGCTAACAGTTTTGATTATACTAGACGAGCCACTGAGAAATGTTCAGATGGTTTTAGTTTCCTTATTGATCTTTCTGGAATTGTTAATGCAGCAGACGCCTGAAGAACGAAATCGCAGCTCATCTCCGTTTTTTGCTATTAAAGGTCAGGTGCCAAATTTCGTGACTCTTTTAAGAAGCTTATGAACTGTTTCTTGGTCGTTTTTTGTATAACTCTTGAGTTAGGAAAATCCGATTCTCCTTTCGTGATGGGAACTGATAGCTCAGGGCTCGTGATTATAGAATGATCAGTATTCTTAGTTTGATATACCGAGAACTCAACAGTTAAAGCTTTTCTATCATAAATCTTTTGATGATATTTAGCATGTGCAAAACTAGATTCAGTTGAAGTCTGTTTTTGTGTTTTGACTGGTGCACAACCTGGTTTTTAATTACTTTGTTTTTTCAGAATCGATTTATGATCCTCAGTCCTAATTTATTTGGTGTCATCAATAGTACTCTTTATTTTAAAGATCATTTTTGATATAACGAAGAACATCTTATAGCATCTCTAAATATAGAGTATTGGACTTTTGATGTTTATTCTCTACATTTTGCTTTATCCCATATAAATCAATATTTATAAAAAAAAAAGGTAAATGACTTTTATTGTACTAAAAGAGAAAAGTATTTTTAGAGAAACATACTAATGTCTTACATGCACATAAAGTGTGAATGCATTATTGAAGTTTGGCTCTTTAGATGTATGGAGCTGAACTCACTTTCTACTTTAGATTTTAAAAATAGAGTGGTGACTGAATTACAACAGTTGGTTTAGGGACTGCCGATGCTTCTTATCATATGGTGACTGAAAGGAAATCTACAGAGTGGTTCTGTGAAGTATTCTGGAAGATCTCTGTGCTGGTGCTGCTGCTAATTGTATCATTCATGGAAACACTGAATAAGATGAATCGACTTAACAGCATTTTGCAATTCAATGAAGGTAACCTTTGTAATCCTTTGATGGTGTTTAGCTGAATCAAATTGCAATTGAGATTCATTTAGCAAAATTTTAACTACTTCCTCTTGGTTTTTTATTTTCCAGTCGTTCAGAAAGATGCACAACCATGGGCGAAATATAATATAAACTTCAATGACATTAAAGGTGTTCATGAGGCAAAAGCTGAGGTGGAAGAAATTGTTCATTATCTTCGAGATCCCAAGGTAAATTTCATGCTATAGCTTGCAGATATAGATGATCCTCGTGACTGTATTTTGGAGGCAGCCTTGTACACAGGGGATACCCTTTATTTAGCATGCAGTGACTGCTTCCCCAAATGTATTTCCTTCACATTAGACCTTGATCTTTAACAATTCTTAATTCTTTAGTGACTACTCATGGTTCGTGAAACATTTAAGTTCTTGTCTTCCGGTGATATTTTATATAGGGGAAAGTTCAAAAAACAGACATATGGTTTCCGATTTTTGCAACTTTAAGTACGAGATATATTTTTGTGCAAAATGGATACCGTAATTTGTGTCGTTAGCAATTTTAAGTATATACACTTAACGGTGTTAAAAAATATGGGAAAAAGTTTAAAAAACAAGTATGTGGTTTTTAACTTTTGTAACTTTAAATAAGCGGTATTTTTTTGTGCAAAATGGGTATTGTGGTTTACACTGTTAGCAATTTTGATTATAATCCTATAACACTCAGAAGGACAAGAAGTAGAAGACTAAAGCTTTCAAAGCAACTTGGGATAACTCTAGTGATTCAAGTAATGAAGAATTAGGTGATGAGATGATTGCTATTAAGTTCATCCCTTCTCAGTCTAAAAATATGGAATTGACAACTTTATCATCTGATTCTTCATCACTTGAATTATTAGAGTCATCCCAATTTGCTTTAAAGGCTTTCCTCTCTTCCTTCTTGTCCTTCTGAGTGTTAGAGGAATATACTTAAAATTGCTAATGACAAACTATAATACCCATTTTACATTAAAAAAAAATCACATAATTAAAGTTGCAAAAATCGTAAATCACAAGTATGTTTTTTTAACTTTCCCCCAAATTTTTTAACGCCATTAAGGGTATATATTTTAAATTGTTAACGGCACAAATCACAATATTTATTTTGCACAAAAAAATACTATGTACTTAAAGTTGCAGAAATCGGAAACCATAGGCCTTTTTTTTTTTAACTTTCTCCTTATATATATATATATATATATATAAAATAGTACTCAACCAAGTAGTAGTCTCAGATTTCAGAGTCTATGCTTAGTAGACCTCAGTAGAAATTTGATACCTACTGCTAGTATATTGGATAATTAAAATGAAATTCCATTAGGTTTAATTTCTGATGAAATATTTTGGCTTTTCCAGCAATTTACTCGTCCAGGAGTTAAGCTCCCAAAAGGTGTTCTACTTATTGGGCCACCAGGAACAGGTAAAACCTTGCTAGCAAGAGCTGTAGCAGCAGAAGCTAATGTGCCCTTCTTCTCATCTAGTGGCAGAAAGTTTGCAGAGATATCTGCGGACTTGGGACCATGGAGGGTCAGAAATCTGTTTTCAGCTGCGAAGGAGCAATCTCCTTGTATTATATTCATTGATGCGTTAGATACTATTGGAGGAACTCACAACTTAAAGGAGCCACAGCACATGAGAATGGCTTTGAATCAGCTGCTACTTGAACTGGATGGCTTAAACATAATGAAGGCATAGTTGTAATTGCTGCTACCAACTCTGCAGAGTCATTGGACACAACATTGGTGAGGCCTGGAAGGTTTGACCATCATGTTTTTATCTCCAATCCTGATGATGAAGCGCGGCAGCAGATCTTGGAAGTTCAGATGTCAAAGGTACTCTATGACTTCAAATCAATAGTTCATGATATGCATTGAAATAGAGTGATGTGAGAGTATTGATGATTTTGATATACAAATTTTTTCAAGCTTCAAGGTTTAACATATTTGCTAATGGTTTACTCATCCTGGCCCGATCCAATTTATTGATGTTCGCATATTGTCTATTCTACAAGTTGCAGTACTGAATGTAAAACATAATCCGAAAAAATTCCTATAAGAAAAAGAAAAGAGGAGGGTAAAATGTTTATAGCATATAGCCTAGGAAGAAAAGAAGACTTTGGTTTTACAATGTCAAGTTTAGATGTAATTGTTGCTAAAACTGTGATATAATTTATTAGTGACTATTGTCAGATCATCCTCTCTGATATCCCTGTAGAGGTAGCTATGGTCTTGGATGTAGGATTATCTCAAATATACAGATTTGATTTATGTCCTTTCCAGCATTTAGATACTACCATGAATTTACTATCACTTGAATAGTCAATCTATTTTACCAACAAACATAAAGCATTTTGTGTTGGATTATCTCAAGTTTCAGAACATGTAGCTATAATACCATGGCATATGTGCACTTACCACTCTAAAGATAGGTCAAGGACAGATTGGATTTCCTTGTCCTTCCTCAAGCGGTTAGGCCTAGGTTAACCTAGAGCCATGAACTAAGCCTGAAATTAACAACTTTGGATCATTTCCCAGTGGAGAAACTTGTTCTTGTGTCAGCATTGATTCTCTCATGAAAATTTACACGTATCTAGGGAAGGTGATGTGGCTCTAGAATCCATTGTCAGAGAAACATCTAGATTCTCCGGGAATAATAACCTGATCTTGGAAGTTCACATTTCAAAGGTACCCTATGGCTACAGATTTATAGGTTGTAATATGTTTTGAGATGGATTGACATGATAGTATGGATGATTTAGATATACATGTTCTTCCAAGCGTGAAGGTTTCACATATTTGCAAATGTTCTGAACGTTCTGACCATCTCCAATTTATCAATGCATTGCGGGTGAATTTCATCGACAATACTTTAATTATGTATATTGTAACAATTCAGAACTTCAAATATTATTTATAACATAAAATTATCTCAACTTTTATTTTATATCTAAAATAATCTTTAAAAAACTGAATTGTTAAAATTTGCATTGTTGGGGTACCGTTGATGAAATTCACTCATGCATTGCTCATATACCATTTATCCTACAAGTTTTAGTACTGCAATATAAAATATGATCCAAAAGAAATAGAAAAGAGGGGAAAATGTTCATAAGATATAGCTTTGGAAGTTGCACGCACGACCAATTTTAGGCTTATTGCTGCTTACTGTGATATACTTTGTTTATATATTTCAACTGTTGTCATATCAGCCTTTCTGAATTCCTTGTACAGGTAGCTATGGATCTTTGATGTAGGGAAAAAGTGACTTGTGTCACTTGCTGCATATAGTTACTACCACGAGTTGACTATTTATTGCATTGCCAATCTATTCTACTGAGAAATATGGCAAAGCATTTTGTGCTAGATTGATCTCAAGTTTCAGCGCATGAAGTTCATGGCATGTCTGCACTTATCACTTTAAAAGATAGACCAAGGACAGATTGGATATCCTTGTCCTTCCTAGGCCAAGGTTATCCCTAGAGCCATGAACTAAGCCTGAATTGAACACCTCCGGATTATGTATTCTCAGTTGAGAACTTTGTGCTTGTGTTGATTCTCTATGACACCTTGCAGGTGCCTAGGGGACGTGATGTGGATCTGGAAATCATTGCTAGACAAACAATTGGATTCTCTGGGGTTGAGCTTGCTGATTTGGTAAATTTTTCTGCTCTTAGAGCAGCATCAGAAGGTGCTAAAAAAGTTACAATGTCCCATCCGGAGTATGCAAAGGGCAAGATCATCATGCAAACTCTGCAGAGATCAACCATAATGTCTGAGGAGTCACGTAAGCTGTCTGCTTTTCATGAGAGTGGCCATGCAATTGTAGCAGTCCATGTGGATGGAGCCGTCCCACTTCACAGGGCAACAATTGCTCCGAGGGGAAAATCTATTGGCTTGGCTATTCAGTTGCCTGGTAAAGATGACATGAGCGTATCGCAAAGGCAGATGCTTGCTTGGCTTGATGTTTCTATGGGTGGTCGTGTTGCGGAGGAACTCACCTTTGGAGAAGATGAAGTTACTTCAGGTGCATCATCCGACTCTGAGCAGGCAACTTCCCTGGCAAAAGCAATGGTCACAAAGTATGGCATTATCAAGGAAGTAGGGCTTGATTTCATTAACTATGAGAATGATGCAAAGACCTTGAGCAATGATGCGAGAATTCTCATCGAGAATGAAACGATACGACTTCTGGAAAAGGCCTATAAGAATGCGAAAGGAATCTTGACGCCTCAGAAGAAGGAGCTTGATGCATTAGCTCATGCTTTACTGGAGCGTGAAACTCTGACAGGTAGTGAGATCAAGGCTTTGCTTTCTCAGGTCAACTCTGAGTAGCAATAAAATATAACTTCCTTTGACAGACATTTCTACTGCATCATGGTTAGTAGAGTTGGGGATGCCATTGACAGTAAGCTGTATTTTTAGATGAATGTTACTGATTTAGTTTCAGGTTCAAATGCCAGTATGCATATACAACCTAAAATTGACAACTGCGTATAAACATTTAGCAGCAGTGGTATACAAATAAAGTAGATTCAGTGAATAGAGTCCAAAAAATTGAAGTTTTATGATTTGCAATCACTTTTGAAAAGAACTCACTGGAGATGTAATCTTTTAGTCCTACAGTAATTCTCTAGTTCATGCAACTTGTTTTAAATTAAAATAAATTTTTTTATTCCAATTTCTGCTATGAATTGATTTAAAGATTTGCTAATTAAAGCTCGGAGATTGCTATATCTTGAATTAGTAATTTATGGGTAGCAGGAAGTCTCCATCTCATTACTTTTAGCATAGTGGAAATCTAATCAAATAGATGTTATCAGTTGAATTCGGCCTTTTTTTTTTCTTCGCAAGGATAATTTGAAGAAATATAGCTCAATTATTGAATTTGATTTTTGACTTTCTTTCGGATGCTGTGTATAGAGACGGTTCTTTTGCTGACAAAGACGACTGTATGTAAAAGAGTTTGTTTGGGCTTTCGCGAAGTTGGTGGTATTTCTCTTAATTATCAGTGAAAATAAGTATCGATATACTTAGATTCCACCGAGAACCAGCTACCCTTAATCCGAATATTTAGAATGTTCAACCTTTTGGTCAATTTTCAAATTAATTTGATGTGAAATGAAATTGATTTTGAACACTCTTGAGTTAGAAATTGCAAAATTGATTTTATTTACCCTTAATCCTTCTATTTTTGTAACTTAGCTTAACTTTCCAATGAATTACTGTATCACTTTCACTCTTTACAGCAAACTTAAATAATGACTCACCACTTAGCACCACATAAATAGAGCAGCAAAAGCTTAC
>CATIWF010090734.1:0-13517 GCA_949630135.1 Balakata baccata | reverse complement strand
GGACTAATATGTTAAAATGGTAACATGAAAATTATTTGTATGAAAGGATGTTAAGAGATAATAATATAAGGAAAAGAAAAAGTTTTAAATTTTCACAAGTTTTCAATAACGGAAAGTCTATAACACTTGCTTATATAATTGTGTTAATCTTAATTATATGAGAGGGTGTTACAATTAATCTATTTTAAAATTAAAATTATTAATTCTTATAATAAAATTGAATTCAATGAACACCGTCCTAAAATTTCAGCTCTCTTAAGTATTAACTTTGATATTGTTTAATGCTCCAAAATTTTAGAGTCATTTGGACTAATACTTTAATATTAAAATCAATCGAATTAATTTTTATTAGAAAAAATTATGATTTATTCTTCAAATTTAACATATTATATTTATTTTATTATATTATACTAATATATCATTTCATTATAAAATTATTATATTATAGTAAAATAATAAAAATAAAATTATTATTTACCGACATATGTTTGACTATTGTATTGAATCTTATGTAAGTTTGATTTCAATGTACTTTTTGGTCTTTTTTTTTTTTTTTAGTCTATTTGCACCTTTATTATTTTTAAGTACAACTAGATGAAAGAACATAATAAGTAAATACATTTTTTATTTATTTTAAAAAGTTTAATAAGATTTAAATAAAAATAAATAATTTTACTATACATAAGACAAAGACATAAAATAAGTATTTGAAATCGCCGTTGAATGTCATAAAATAATGTTTTAAATTTTTTTAATTTAATTGATTTAATTTTTTAATCTTTTATAAACTGTTTTTTCCAAATTTATTTTTGGAAAAAATATTTATTTACCTGTTTCTACCAAAAACAACTTTCAAAACTAGAAAAAAATTAAAAATATAAATTTTTTTTCTAAAAAGTATTTTTCTAAAATTTATTTCCGAACAGGCTCGAAGAGACAATGCTAACTTGTTACTCTCTATTAGTAGAAAATAATATTTTTCTCATTTACTTTTTTTTATTTCATATAACTTTTTTTATTTTTAAATTTTTATTCTTTTTTATTAGTGTTGATAATTGACATTTAATACTATTTTCTATTAATATATATTAAATTAGTAATTGAGTTTTAATAAAATACTAAAACTCTATTTATATATAAATGAGAATTGTTGCCAACATTTATTTTTAATATTTTTTTTGAATAATTGCTCTATAATTTGTCCATATTATTAAATTTTCATTAAAAAAAGTGTATAAAAAATATTGAAAAAAAAAGAAGAAAGATTTTGGATTCAATATCTAATCTTTACAAAATCTACCAAAAAACAATGTTGTATTTATTAACATTGATAGTTATTAATAGTTTGTTATTTTATTGAATTTGCACTTTTTTACTTATATTATTAAATTATAATTTTTTTATTCTTTTAAATCTTTAATATTTTAACTAGAAATAATAATTTTATTCAAAAAATTTAATTTTTTTTGCTTCGAGCTCACGACTAGTTAATTTATAACTGGTTAACTGCTCAAAATTTGGTAATCATCAGAAAAATAAAGAAAAAACATTCCTTGCACAATTATTATCCCAAAATGGTGGAAAAAACTCAATTCCGTTGCCGGGAATTGAACCCGGGTCTTTCGGGTGAGAGCCGAATATCCTAACCGACTAGACTACAACGGAGAGCTGCTCATTCTAAACAAGATAAAATTAATGTTATTTTCTTTTAGTTATCATTCAGTTTCTCCTTGTTTTACGTTCCAATGTCCGCTCTTTTCCTCACTTCGCTGGGCATCATTATCATGGCGGACAAGCCTTTAAATGGTATACTTAAGCTTCTACTCAAGTTCGCTTTCCCTTTAAAATTTTGATTATTCAGGAGAAATTTACTTTCTCTACTCTCTACTCTCAATTATGTTCTTTATTTTCTCGGCTACCAAACAGAACTTAAGATTTCTGTGCACTCGTTAATTCTTACTGCTTCTCTCTCATGTTTTCCATATGAGTGTATCTCTTCGTTGACATGAATAGTGATGTGCAGAGAATATCCTTGAGCAGCTCAAATATGGAATTGCTAAATTTGAGCTTGTTTCTTCGCCGGTTCCTTCCATCTCGACTTTCAAAGCCTATTCATGTCCCACGCCTTTCTTTGCAGACAACACCAGTAGGTTCTTCGCTAGAATTGCACCATCGCTGTGAGTTTTATCCTTTTTTTTTAAATTCTTATTTACATAATTGTACGTTTCTCGGCATTGTAATTAATTTGATATATTTCTCATTCATCAGGAGTGGTGGATCACCGGCTATGAGAAAAGTTGAGCACTATTCGGTTCAGAAAATTACCGGAGATGGCCGGTGTCTATTTCGTGCACTGGTATCATTTCTTGCTTCTTATATCAATTTGCTATCTTCTAGGGCTTTACTATTACAAACAGAAGGGATTATAGCTTTGTCTATCAGCAAGAGTGTTGAACTATAGCTTAGACTTGGCGTATGGCCAAATCTACTGCGTGAGTTTGTTGCTATTTCTTGCAAGCATAGTTAAGAAACCTAAGAACCAGATGGGAAAAAAACCTGCAGTTAAAGACACAAGCATAAGTTAAAACAATGGGCTAAACAGTCAGATTATTATGTACGTGCTTGAGGTATCTGAGACTGAGATTACTCGTCAACTTCAATCATTTCTGCAGCATTACATCATACTTATGTGTTAGTAATTTAATATTGCCCCTTTGCAATCTTCACAATCTCTTCTGTTTATCTAGTTTTATTGAGGGACTTATGCAGAAGTTTCCGCTTGTTAATAATCAGGATCTCTAGAGGATGATATTGTTCTGTGAAATTTTTATTGATAAAATCAGGTGAAAGGAATGGCTTTTAACAAGGGTATCTCTCTTAATCAACGTGAAGAAAGAAATGATGCAGGTAGGCTTGTTGTAGTTATACTTTTTTAATTACTGTGTGGATTTGAAGCACATATTTAATTTGATTTTGGAAAATCGTTTTTGATGAAATTAATTTTGTCTAACATTCTGCACATTTTCTGATTGCCTGTCAATTTGTTGTTGGGTAGTTTCTTTTCACCATAAATGAGAACCACTTCTTGCTTATGGTTGAATTGACCTGAATGAAAAAGTGCCTGCAACATTTTATCTGATCTTCCATAATAATTTTAACGTCATTAAATTGTGAATATTTGTTAACGTGCAAACTTACTAGCAAGTGGCAAGAACTTCTTCAGCTTATGATTTAATTTTCTTTGATCTTATTCTGTAAATCTTGATAAGAACTGTTGGTGGTATTGACCTTATGGAGGAGATGGATGCTATATTTTGATTTTAACTATTGGTATAACTTTTCATCTCTTGCTTAAAAATTTGCAGATGATCTACGGATGGCTGTGAAAGAGGTTATATGTGATAGCAATAAAGAACGCCAACAGTATGAAGAAGCACTGATTGCAATTACTGTTGATGAGTCTTTGAAACGGTAAGCCTGTGAGACAACATAAATGTCTATCCATTACAGGTCTTCCATTCTATGCTTTAGTGTGCTTTTATGATGGGAAATCTACTTCAACATGCATTAATGTCTTTCAACAGTTACTGTCAACGCATTCTGCGTCGTGATTTCTGGGGAGGAGAATCGGAGCTGCTGGTTAGTTTGCTTTGTGATGCACAGTTTACTCAAATCCTGTTATAAGCTTGCTCTTTTTATGAAATATTCCATTTCATTTGAAATTGCATCAGACACTGCTGAGAATAATTTTGTTAAAGCTATCAGTCATGTACTTGTGAATAATATTCGGGCCCAGCTCTCACAAACTAAGAATAAATGCAAATAAAGAGAAAAAAAGCAAATAACCAGTAGTGTTATTTGGTTCAGAAATGTTCTTACATCCATGGAATATCACATGAAGCAGAAGGATTACAACTGCTGGCCCCTTCTGGTTATTTTTGTATGAGCACATGAAAGACAGGAAGTACCAAGATATTTATTATCGTGAAAATTAAGGTTAACAAAGCTGCATTGCATATGGAGATTATTGATGGCCATGAACAAAGTTGGTTTGGCGGATTCATCCATCCTCACAGATACCCTTCCCTTGCTTGGGGTTTCAGCTTTTAAGATTACATATCTCTCTAAATGTGAGCCACAATCTCAACAATTGGTGTGAAGGTTGTGTCGCTAATAGTTGATTCCAAATTTATTTTCTGACTTTTTGAATGCCTTTCTCTAGTTTGCCTTGAATTGGAATTGAAGATATGAGTTGCATACAATTTCCACTTCCTATAATATTTCTGATTTCAATTTTGCTTAGAGTTGGCATAGAATAGACTAAGAAATTCATGTACATTAATTTCAGATAGCAAATTTCAAGTGGGTAGGGTTGAAGATTTTTGATTTATAGAAGTAGGGAGTTGTAGTGTAGCGAGGTTGATTTGGGGCTTATTAGAATTAGAAAGGAACATAATATGTGAACTGAAAGTCAGATTATTGTATTAGACCACCTCAGGAAGAAGCAAATAGAAAATGAGAAAAAGAGAGCAAGTGGAATCATACTATGAATGCCTTTTCAAATTAAGTGAATTTACTCTAGGTCTAGAGGAGCAGGGAATTTACCTTCCCAAAACTCATAATAAACTTGTATACTACTCATCAAAGCCTTGGAACTTTCATGAATTTGATAGGACTGCTTTTTTTTTTTGTGTTCAACAATGACTACAACCTCCAGTTAGAGTAATTCACTAATCAATTAAACAAGAAAGTTGTTAAAGGCGTGCCCCTTAGGCGTAAGGCTCACTAGCCTCCAGCCTTAGCACCTTAAAAACCCAAAGGCGGGCGCTATCACAAAGGTGTGCACCTTGGTGCGCCTTGAGCCTAAGGCGAGGTGCACCTAGGCGCGCCTTTGTGACAATAGTTAAATATTTGTATTTTTTTTTTTTTTTGCTTTTAGTGTAGGGAAATCTAAACCATTGATTATAAATTGAAAAGAACTCTTAGTAGGCTTTACCACACTTAATTATTTCCAAAACAAACAATAAAAAAGAAAAAAATTATTAGGGCAAAGAAAACATTTATTCTAGCCTCCACAAAGATAATTTGAATAACACAATTTAAATGTAAGACTAATTGTGCTTTGCTATATTAATTTATAATTGATAAGTGTTAGAACTTGTTAAATAAAGTATCAGTAAGTTTAGGATACTTGTGTGTTTACTAAGTCTAAGAGCCTTGTGTTTAGAATATCAAACTTTAATTTATTTATTTTTTCTGTGTATGTATTTCTATTTTGTTGTTATGACTTATGTGTTTTGAGTTTTAATATTTATAATATTATATCACCTTTCTAGTGGTCTAATCATAAAATTTGTAATTTTTTTCAATAATTTTTTATTTTTGCGTCTTATGTCACTCCTTGCACCTTTAATAACTATGTTAAACAAGGATAAAAAGATTTCTAAACATACTAAAACCATCACTTTACTGAATAGGAAGTTACCTTTTGACCATAAATAGAAAAATTACAATAGAAATCTGAATTTCCATAATCAATAATTGAATCAAAAGTATATCTTAATTCATTTTTGCCTGGTATTGCATAAAAGGTGGGGTAGAGAAAAATGTTTGGACATTCAATTAGTGACTAAGAAAGCAAAGTAAATGTTTTCCAAATTCATTATAGAATAGTCCATTTGATGGCTGATATTATTCTCTGTTTATACTTGGAAGAGTTTGAGAGCTTGTTTGCATTTTTCTCATCTTATCATCTTGTTGCGACCCTATATGCTGATCAATGACCATAATGTATCAGGTTCTGTCAAAGTTATGCAATCAGCCAATCATTGTTTACATACCAGAGCATGAGGTATGTCTGTTTCCCTAATGTGATTCTTGTTCATTTCCAGTCATCATACGTGTCTAGTATATGTGCCTGCTATCTCTCCTTTCCCATGTTTTTAACTGCTTTAATATTTTATATATATATATGTCTATTCATCTACCAATGCAAAATGCTGTATCATTGGCTTAAAAAACTCTATAGCACATTATCTCTAGATAAGACTTCTTGCAGTAAGGAGATATTCTTAAAATATCTTTTTGAAAAAGAGATATTCTTAAAACATCAACTCAACAAAGGATCCTTTACACCCACAAGATCATTCTCACTTGCATATCTGTGTTTCATACTTAATAAGACATAACTGCCCTTCACTTGCATCCTTTGCCTGGACTACAAGATCCCAGAACATTATCTGGTCATTTCTTGATGTGAATGGCAGATCATGTGTTGTTGTCACTTTGAATGTTAATTGGCCCCATAATTATGCTTTGTATCTTTTGATGTGGATCCTATGTTATATATGTCTCCTTTATGCGATGAAGCTAAGATTTAGCCTGTCTTCTAACTGACTAACTCTGAACCATAAGCGCCAGGAGTGCTGTTCTAGCAATTGAATGGTTATGAATACCTTCTAAGATATTCTGGCTTTGAAGTTGGTGCATACTATTACTAGATTAGGCATGTAATGGATCTAAGAAGCATGAACACGGACATGGATACGGAGATATGATACGGCGGGATACATGAACACGGCAAATTCCAAAAAACTATGACACGGACATGGCAGGAATACGTCATTGTAAAATAATAAAAAAAATAATTGTTCTTACAAATATTATCCTTAAAAAACAATTCAATTAAAATTGACTTGTATAAAAATGGTTTTTAAAATGTAAACCACATTTTAATAGATTAGCATAACATTCATAGGATTGAAAATTTAAAATTATCTATCTATAGATAAATATGAATCCAAATAACAATTAAAAAGTGTTGGAAATGAATTACTAATTTAAAAATCAGCATCTAACATATTTTTTCTATTAAAATTCAGCATCTAATAATTTTTTTCAACTAAGTACAATCTAATAACTAAGATTCATCAATAAAAGAAAAAAAAAACCATAAACATAAATACCCATAAAAAAACACTAAGGTCTTGTTTGGCATTGCATTTGGAAAAAATGCTTTTCGGAAAAAAATTTGTATTTTTAATTTTTTTTCGAGTTTTGAAAACTGCTTTTGGTAGAAACATGTAAATAGATGCTTTTTTCAAAAGTAGATTTGAAAAAAGCAGTTTTTCAAAAGCAGGTTTGAAAAAAGCAGTTTATAAAAAATTAAAAAAATCAGTCAATTAAATAAAAAAAATTCAAAACATGCTTTTAAGATCCTTAATAGCAATCCCAAACACCCCATAAATGCACCATTTTCAACATAAATACCCATAAAAAAACACACAGAGAAACTTTCCATAAACACTTACAGGAGATTTCTTCGGGCTTGGAATGCGGATCTCAAGTGATAGCTTTTTGAGGTTAAGCTCTTCCATCCTTTTCTCGTTCTCTTCCAACCTTCTTTTCTAGATTTCCTCTTATTGCAATTTCAGTACCGCCATTTCAATTTCCTTGCAAAATTGCGCCTTCCAATGCTACACTTCCAAGATTATAACGAAGGCTCCAATTCAAGAGTCAATTTCAAGAATTTTCTGAAGTGAGGTTTTCAATCTCTAATTCTAATCCAGCTAAATTTTATGGGTTCTATCCATCTTCTCATTTCCAAAGAATCAGTCTTGGTTGCCAAATGGGTACGAAGAGAATAAATCATAATCCATTTCTTGGAGGCAGCAGCGATGGCGGTAAGAGAGGGCAAAGCTGGTGGTTTTGGTTCAAGAAGCCTCCAGCCGTATCCCAGAAGTGTCGCAGCCATGTTCGAAGCTTTGACTTCGTTTCCAGTCAATGACACATCACGTGGTGTGTCCGCTTGGACACGCGATCTCCTCCTTTGTTTGCCGTGTCCGTGCTTTCTAAATGGATGTGTACTAATTAATAGATATTTCTCTATTACAAATTAATTTAGAGATAAGGTTGTAAGTTCTGTGCCAGGTCTAGCATGCTTTTGAGATTTCATTCTCACAAAGACTGGAAGAATTTATTCTTTCATGCATAACTATTGTTACTCATAGGCTATACTTGGATCACATCCACTTTGGTAAAAAAGCATTTGCCTTACCATGTTACGCAATTTTGAATCAATCAGTATCTCTTTCATCTAGCAATTTCCAAGAAAAAATGAAATTCTTCTATAAAAGAAATGACTTGGACTTATTGTTTCAGTTTGCCTTTGATGAGATGAAAGATGGTATTATTCATTAACTAATTGTATATATGTTTATGTTTAAATTGCAGCATACGAGGGGAGGATGGGGTTCTGGATTTATTCCTATAGCAGAATATGGAACTGAGTTCCGCAAGGGTGGAAAGAGGGGAAAACCGAGGAAAGTCGTGAGGCTACTGTACAGTGGCAAGAACCATTATGATTTGCTTGTCTGAGACATTTGGCGGAGGAATAAAGATTGAAAAATAATGCTTGGAGTGGAAACGGATGGTAATTCCAGTTTTGCATTCACATAAAAGGTTCACTAGAGTTTAACTTGACTTGTGTGAAACAAATATTGGTCCAATTTTTCTGGAATTGCTCGATTAAGCAATAATATAGACATCTTTGCTGCTATGAAAGAGCAGTGGCTCCATAGCTTTTTAGACACAATTAGTCTTGGCTAGTTGCTGAGTGCAGCTCCAGATCAAGGTCTTCTGCTTGAAGATGCAACAGCTAGATGATATATACTGTCTATTTTACAGAGAGAGCAGACGATCCATTCTTATGATCATTGCCCAAATTTGCTTCTGCTTGACCATTTGAATTAGCCTCGAGGGATGGGTGATCTTTTTATGGTATTTGTTTGCTCTTCCATTGCTTTTCTGCCCTGTTATCTTGCTTCCACCTTTCTTTTCCACTTTCGCAATGCCAACCTTTATTGTTATGACAATGAGATAGAAATTCGAATAGTTATTGCATGTCCAATTATAGAGGAAATTTGAGCATGTAATCTACACAAGTACCCTAAACCCTAAAAAAAAATAGAGAAAATTACCCCACATGACGTATTTTAGAACAATATTACTTAAATAATACATACTTTTATTAAATCCAAAAACAACAAATCAAAATAAACTTATTTACATATTTGGCTAATCCACTTTCTCTACACTCTTTCCTTATTTTATATTTGCTCAATCTCTTTCCAATTTCTTTCCTTAATTTTCCTTTTTACTAAACTTGATTTTCTTCTTTTCAAATTTCTTCAAATCATTATGATAGAATTTCTTTATATTCTTCTGCCATTTTTTGTGCAATTTGCTAAGATGTTAAACCATCAATTTCAACAACGATTTTATCGATTTTTCAATTTTCTCTTATATTTATTTATTTTTCTGTTATGTGAATGATATTCAGAAACAATCAGTTTTTCCTCTGTTAATGTTATTTCGCTTCGAGACGTGGGTCTACAAAACAAAAGCAGTTGAAAAAGATAGTGTTAGTATGTTTTTGGGGATGGTAAATGGAGATGCAATTTGGATGGGCAAAAATTGTATTTTGTATGGTGATGACTTTGAACTTGAACGGTTTTGATGGAATCATGAGTCATATTTTCATTCGTAATTATAAATTTATATTTATATTTGTTTTATACTTTGGTATGCATTTTTGCTTGGTTTAAGGTTCTTCAAATTTAAGAGTTTTTTATTTATGTGATCCATGTTAATAATAATAATAATAATAATAATAATAATAATAATAATAATAAACATATAATTTACATATACTTCGTAATTATTTTATTTTTATTTTAAATTTGAGTCCAATTGAAGAAAACAATATTTGTCATATTTTATCATTATTCATGTATGCATATAATATACATATAATTTTTATATAACCAAGATATGAAATTAAGATTATATGTTTGCTAAAATTCGCTGTTATTTTAAAAATATAACGTGAAAATTTTTTAATTCATACACTTTATATATACCACACATATAATTTCGTATACCTGCAATTTAATCCCACTGATAAGCTTTATTATTTTTAATCCCATCAATTTACTATTTTTTAATGATATAACTATACATTTTTACTAATCATATACTATATTCTATTGTATATACCTACATATACAATAATATGTAATTTATATAATATTTAAATAATTTTAAATATATAATATTTTGTAAAATTAACTATATAATATTTAAATAATAAGAAAATGAATATATATATATAAGGAGATAAAAGCGTGTGGCAGAGGCGGTTAATTAGGTCATTCATTAATGTAATTTATATATAGTGTATATAAAAGAAAACAAAAGGAAACAAAGCAATTTTGGAAACAAAATCACATGGAAACAATAAAATAGCCCCAAATTATTTTAATTAAACATGCCTAAAATTAAGCTTGCTAATAGATAACCATTAAAGTATGAGTTTTCTTAGTTTTGTTAATTTTGGAATTTTATTTAGCATGGTTTTTTAGTTGTGACAATAAGTTTTGCGCTTGATATTTATGTATTTTGCATTTTTATTTTGTCAGTAAATTTCCCAAAAAAATATACATATTTGATTACAAAGAAAGCCCAAAAATTGTGTTCTAAGCTTTCTAGAAATGGTTTTCCTTCAAGATCTTAGACATGCCTGTTAGTATTGTCCACTCTGTTTTAAACTCCAACCTTGTAAGTCTTCTGGCACTGACTCATGTTGTCTAATACAATCTGTTGGAATTGAGGTATTTCCGTTCCATGTATGGTCTGTTACTTGCTCACTCTCCGGAACCTCCTCCCATTTTGGCCTCGTACTTGAAAACTCAACTCCTTTTCTTTTGCCTTCTGCTTGGGTTCAAATTGCAAAAGCCTTGAGATATGGTTAAGGTTGTAAGAACTAGTTCGGCCAATGAACTAGGAAAGACAACATATCACAGGTTTAAAATTGAACTGGAGTCGAACTAGAATTAAACCAGTCTATATAATTTTTTTTAATAAAGGCTTAATTGCCAAAAAATTCCCCAACTTTTTTACTTGGTACAAATCTAGCACCACCTTAGGGTAATTACATCATAATACTTATTGTTTGCGATTTTTTAACAATTTTAGTTTCCGTTCAAATAATCCAACAAATCATGCCTACATGGACGTCAGAAAGTTTAAAAAATAATAAAAAATACCGAGTCAACAAATCACAATTAAATTCCTAACAATAAAAGTCAAACTTTAGAAAATAATACCAAAAACAAATCGCAAACTTTAATTTCACACATTATCCACCACCTATTCACTAAAATCTTCCAATTTATGCTGAAGTCCTATACCTTAGACAACATAAGTTTTCCTTTTGCCTTTTCTTTAAAACTTCCTAGAAAATCAAACGGACTAGAAGAAGGTATAATACTAAAGAAAAATTGTAAAAACTCCAATAATGATATGATGTTGAATGCATTCGATGTTTCCAGTTGCTTAGATTTTTTCCTAATAAAAGCTTCGAATTCCATTTCCTCTTTTGTTGTTATGATTTTAGGCACAAATTTCTTGCACCAAAAGGAATCCATAATCTTCGATATTGTAATTTTGCTACTCGGATTTGAATCCAGGAGCTTTGTAATTAGTCTATGACTTCCAAAGAGAACCACAACGAGCATTTGAAATTGCCTATGTAAAGCTTTTTGTACATAGCCATTATGTTATCATCCTAAAATGGCAAGAAACTGGCGAGAATATAGAGAATACCACAAGACCAGAGATATGCTTTAGTTCAATCATATTCTTCCTTCCTGATAACCTCTAGTGCAACATACGCCGGTGTGCCGTAGGTGGTGTGTATACCACAAGTCCAGAGATATGTTTTAGCTCAATCATATCCTTCCTTCACAATAACTTCTGGTGCAACATACGCCAGTGTGTTGTAGGTGGTGTGTAGTAACCCATCTTGCTTCAAATGGTCAGAGAATGCGTTGGGACCGTAAATCGTAATTGGTAACCTTCAAGTTACCATTTTCATTGAGAAGCAAACAGAGAATGGAAGGAGATGGAAGAAGGATATGGGGTTAGGAATTGCTAATTGATTTGGAGATTTTATTTGAAGAAGGTAGAATCCAAATTCTGGTGTACTGAGTCAATAAATTTTTTTTTTTCCCAAAAAAATAGGCATCCACATAGGCATGAAAATACAATTATTTTTTTTTGACTGAATACTATAATTGTTAAAAAATCACAAACGATAAACATCATGGTGTAATTACTGTAAGATGGTGCTAGATTTGTGTAAAGTATAAAAGGACGAAATTTTTTTGATATTTAAACCTTTTATAAAATATAACATGTCTTATATATAATAAGTAAATAATTTGTCTTATATATAATATAAATAGAAATACAATATATATTCCATAAACAATAATATGTTCAAAAAGAGTAATGTCTATAAGAGTAATGTTATAATCACATCCAAAAATTAAAATTGTGTAATATTGTATGTTAATATTGAAAAAACAAATACTATAATTCAAAATTTATCAAATGTACATAACTCTTAAATAATTTTATGGATAATTAAAATGAATATATGTATATATATTAAAACTTTTTAATAGTAAATACTATTAATATATAAATATATAATTGTTTTATTATTTAAATTAAGTTTCTTATTAATAAAAATAACCGATACTATAATTTTTAAAATATATAGTTGGTAAAAAATAGTTGCAATATTACTAATTAAATTGGCTTTTATATGATTTATACATAAGGTGGAGTGGGTGTAGTGGTTAAAACTTTTGAATTTATACTCCCACACTCAAGTTCAAACCTTGCCAATGTCATATCTAATATATTAGCAACATTTTCTATCCATCCATGCAGGATGAATCGTACTGGGTTGGCTGGTTTTCTGTTAGACTGGCCAGTTCACCAATTTTTTTGGCTGAGCTAAAACATCATTAAGTCTAGTGCTCAAAACCGACCGGTCTAAAGAATGTTTTCCAATTGAACCGGCCAATCGGATTTTTAAAACATAGGATATGGTATAGTCTTACCATTATATATGAGGTGGGGAAATTTTTTAATGGAGGCCTCTCTTAATTTTTGAATTAAAACCTAATCGATAAGTTTTAATTAGAGCAAAAAAAAATTAAAAATCTTTCTCAAAAAAAAAAAAAATCTAAAAATCCAAAATTATTTTGAAATTGAATTAATTTTTAGGTCGACTAATTTAATAGTTTAAATTAGGGGTCAAGCATTTAAAAAAATCAACGATTTTTGGTGGGTGTATATATATGTGTGTTTTATATATTATATAACATAATATATATTGCTAATTGTTGGGATTATATACTCTTCAAATCATATTATGTATTTATTACATTTTTATTTTTTTGATGATAAAACTATTAAGGTATATATATATATATAGTTTTCATGAGAATTTTAAATAAATGTCATTTTAATCATATCATATGTATTTATGTGATTTTTATAGATAATCACAGAAGACATAAATACAATTTATTTTATGATTAAATAATTGTGTTTCACAGTTGATAAATAAAGTTGGACACTTTATTTATGTTTAGAATGTAGTA
>CATIWF010090732.1:0-31079 GCA_949630135.1 Balakata baccata | reverse complement strand
AGGACCACCCCCAGAGCCATCCGATGTGGGATCCGTGACAGCTCCCACAGCCAATCCGTGACGCCCTCGTCACGGGTGGCCCATGCGACCATTACTCTCTCCGCATTGGGTGTGCAGCGTACACGTGTCCGGTGGGTCCGGGGAAGGCTCTGATACCACTTGTCACGAGACCATTACCCTCTCCCCCAAAAGCGCGCCTGCAGGGGTGTGCAGCGCACCCGCTTATAAGTCCAGGACCACCTCCATAGCCATCCGATGTGGGATCCGTGACATATTGCTACCACAAAAAAATTCAAAATTAGAGCGAGGTCGAAATAGGAAATAAAAATGACAAAAAAAAAATAGTTTTGTTCAAGACGAAGTTGAGACAAAGCACTGCAGATTAAGTCCAATTGTCATCCCTATTATTTGAAATGAGTTGCGTGGTTGGTTGTGTGGTTTCACTATTATCTAGGGTGTTAAATGTTGGAAAAATTGTGATTATAAGCCATTTTGAAATGATAATTTGGGTGAATTTCACAACTTGGTTTTAGAAAAAAGACCCGGATATGTATTCCTTAACATGTGAACTATGAATTAATATATTTATATGCTCAAAATGGATAATGTGTGAATAGAAATTGAAATTCAAAATAAGTTTTTTTGCTAATGAGATATAAAGAGGAAAAGTGAAAACTAAAGTTATTTGTTTCACATCACTAAAATGTAACATTGGACTTGTATTTATATATTAAGATGCATTCTTACATGGGTAAGAAAGTAGCATGGAAGGCTCTCTCGCACACTCAGGCACAAAGGGGGTGCAAATCCATGGTCCGGGATAGATCAATGAGCAGCGTGCATACACAAATATCGGTCCAAAATCTCATGATTCAGACCAAACCCAATTTTTATATTTTTTTCTGGAAATTGATTGATTCACATGGTCAATGGTCTGGCACAATCGTGTGGATTCACACAGCCAAGCCTCTGACACGCCCGTTTTTAGCTTTTGTTGAAAAAAGTTTTTGAAAGTTGAGTTTAGTTCTTGTGGGCAAAATCTCTTTTTTTCCTTTTCTTATT
This sequence comes from Balakata baccata, assembly GCA_949630135.1. NCBI lineage: Eukaryota > Viridiplantae > Streptophyta > Magnoliopsida > Malpighiales > Euphorbiaceae > Balakata > Balakata baccata. Next base: position 30,017 of record CATIWF010090732.1, on the reverse strand, counting down.
CTTCTCAAGTAATAGAGAGTGCAACAAATACTCAATTCGTTATAAGTAGATGTTGTGTGTTCAACAATTACTTGAAATATATTATATCCTGAGAAATAAATACCAGTTATCCTAAACACTGGTGGTAGAAGACAAATTTGTTTTAAAAACACTGTGTAGAATACATGCTTCAAATGTGTTATTCATTTCTCTTGTTTTTTTATTTGAATATTGAATTAACAATTTCTCATATTGTTCTCCTAACATTGCATAGCAATCAAAGCTGAGTTGTCGACGGTTATCCAAGGCTCCAATTAGCTTGAAAAAGAGGTTTTAAAAAATTGATTCTTGAGGTGGATTATACTCTTGTTGTTAAATGGTTATCCTCCTTTTTTTTTTTTTTTTTTTATCAAAGTTCTCGCTCAAATCTAGTATTTATTGTGCTTGTTTGTATGCTTAACAGATATTAGAAATGTTTGTGACATATCCATCGTGAGGGCAATCAAATGGTGGATCTTTTAGCTAACAAGTCCTTAAATAAAATAGAGGGAAAAGAAAAATAAGAAAGTAAAATAAAGAGCGATTATCACTTTACCTTATTTGGGAACGGAGGAAAATAAGGTGGGAAAGAAAAATAATTTTTATTTTTATTTTTCACCCTCAAATATTTGAATAGATAAAAACTATAGAATCAAGCAAAATAAAGAGTTATTTTTTATTTAGCCTTATTTGGAAAGGGAGGGTAAAATAACTTTTATTTTTCATTTTCTCTTCAAAACAGAAAAAAAATACTATAGTTTGGATAAAAAATCACTACTACTGATAAAATTATATTTTTTTAATCCTTAATTATTATAATAAAGTACTTAATATATTATAAAATGATGTGCAAGAAAAAGTAAATATGTAATACTATAATTTTTTTACTCTCACAACAAATTATCCAAACAAAGCAAAATATGTTTTATTTTCTTTCATCTATTTTGTTATTTTATTTATATTATTTCAATCTAAAATACGAAGAAAAAAATAAAATTGATTTTTTTTCTATATTTTTCCTCCCGTAGAGAAAATTCTCAAACACTATAAAGAAAAAAAAAGTTTATTTTCTTTTCTTATTTTCCCTCAACTGTAAGGAAATTGCCAGACAAGAGGTAAAGCATGACCGGAGTACAAATATTCTTGATAAGCCTTATACTGGAGCAGGTTATTTTTTTCTCAGTGATTGTATGAGCATTTGTTTGGCCGTGAAGGGGAGATAGGTTTGGGGCCGTATTTTCAATTGCTGCTGTTGGGATATCCCCTTCCTTTTGCATTTAAAACAATACGCCAAATGTATTAATCAAATCCTGAAGTATAGTTACTATAATGAATCACTTTCTAAAATACAATTCAATAAAATTAGATTTTTAGAGTGTAAATTCAAAACAATTAAATCACTGAAGTTAATCTCCATTTAGCTCCATTACTACATGCAGTTGAGTGAACTCGGATACTATTTTAGCCAATTAAAATGTGGCACGTTATCAAAAATTATAGTAAAAAATGCTAATGTCAATAAAGTTGACTTATCACTGACGTGACACGTCTTATTTGACTAAAATTTTAATTTGGTATCAAATTGTAATATTTTTGAAAGACTTATTATCAATTTACAATAATTAAAAAGTTTGATACCAAATTATAGTAAAGTAAAAAAATTAGATATAATTTGCACAATTATTCATTGTACATATAGGAAGATAAAGGAGTTATTTTTTAAAAATAAAATTAGTTTGCATTTTTAATTTTTGTTAAGGAACAAATGGCGATAAATTTGATTTTTAAATTTTTAATGCCACGTGTCAGTCAATTATTGGTAGATATGAAGGTTTAAATGATACATGCCAGTTTTTAATTTATTAGCAGATGCATTCAACTGAATTAGCTCAATGATTTCCGTTAGAAGGACAAAAGGGAGGTTAATTATGGGCTGAATTTGCAATTTAAGAGATTTAAGAGTTTGATTGCCCGAATGATTGGTTTCTAGTGACTATATTTTTAAAATATTTCTATTTTTAATATTTTTTTGAAAACTTTTAACATGCACAGCTAAAACGATATTTTTCTAAATCTGAATTTTTAGAAAAAAGTATTCATAAAAATTAAAATCTATTTTTAAAATTTCCCACCGCAATTCAAACAGCTGTTAATAAGGTTTTTGTTTTTTGTTTTATTCTACAAAAAATTAATTGCGGGGCCCATTTCTTTTTGATTTTTTAAAACTCCCAAATCCCTCACATGCTACGCTTCAGATCTCATCCGAAGAACCATTCACAGGTTAGTGCTCTACGCTCTCTGTTTGGTTCTCCAGAAAATTTGGGTATGCAAAGGGAAATTAAAGTTCTCCATTTCTCTAGTTTAAGAAGTTTGTCTGCATTTTTGCGGAAACCATGTTTGTGCAGTTTTTTTTTTTTTTTTTTGTAAGATTGTGTGTGTTATGTGATATTCTTTTTAAGCCACATTTCGCTTGGATCTGCGAGATTTCACCATTTACCCTCAATTTATAAGGCATTGCGTGTTAATTAGGATGGATTTCTGTTTGGCTAATATAGAAGTTGATGTTGTTTTAGATTATGTGAAAATGAGGTTTGTTTGATTAGTGTGGGATTAATGTTATTTTCTTGTAATCACGAGGTTCACTAAAGAAAGTTTAGTTGTAATAATGCTCTCTCTGTTTTTAGTTACATGCTATAGTTTTTGTTTAATATAAATGCTACCTAATAGTGAATGATGTTTGATTCTGGTTGATTAGTGTGGGATGATGTTTACAAGATACATTCATCTGTAAAATCTGCACACACCAATTTTGTTTGGCTTATAAGTCAAATTCATGTTTGAAGTTCTCTTTTTATATTAAAACAAAAATGTTTTGATGGATAATATTTGCAGATCCAAGGGTTTATCATATAACAGTTCAAATTAGAATAAATGGGTCGTGGAGTTAGCAGTGGTGGAGGACAAAGTTCTTTGGGCTACCTCTTTGGGAGTGGTGAGTCTCCACAACCCAATAATAATCACGTTGAAGCCCCTCAGAACTCGGGACAGGTTGCAAATGATAGACCTGTTCAAAAGCCTACTTCCGTTGCTGCACCTGTAGAAGTCAACAGGCAGATTCCAGCTGGTGTTCCAGCTAAGCCTAACACTACAAACAACTATTTCCGTGCTGATGGCCAGAATTGTGGCAACTTCCTCACTGTAATGTTCTTAGTTATGAGTATATTCTTCTGCAAGTTAAACACATTTAGCTCAAATACCTGTGATTGATATGGAAAAGGATAAATTAGTGCCATTTTTTGCACAGAAGGTACTAGCTATATAAGAGACATCTTATCATGCTTTTGTTAACGTTTGACTCCTCGTAGTGAAAACCTGAACACAAGCATGTAGACTGCCTTGGATTTTATTGAGACCTTGATGTTTACATTCTGATTGTCTAACGTAAGAGTTTATCTATTGACACTTTATTACTAGACTGCATATGAAGCCCAAAAACGAAGACATATTTAGGCACCATTTGGCATTGCTTTTAGTCAATTGCATTTTCTTTTTCCCTTAATAAAAGTTGCAGAAAGGGGGAAAAAAAAGAACAATTAGGAAAAAGAAGAGCAGTGTCAAAGTTTGTTTGAATGATCTTCTCTGGAGTTCTGATAAGTCCTGGATTGACCGCAAAGGTTGTCAATATGCTTACCATGTAACTTTTACATCCTTACCTTCACAAGGTTGACTCTTACATTTGCCATTTGTAAAGGCCGTCTTTAAACAATAAAACACCATCTGGATGTAAAAACACTGTAGAATAGCTCTTCCGTGTTGGACATTCTGATTACTAAACTCAGATATACGAACAATAATGAGGATGTGATTTTACCTGAGTAGCTGAAACTTTAAGTGGGATTAAGCTGCAGCTGCAAGCAAGTGTTCTTTTTTTCCTAGAAATATACTTGTTTTTTTTTTTAAATGTCAGAATTATGAATATTTGTTATTCTTGTGCTGTGCTGTGCTGTGTAAAAAAGGGGTGGAAGGGGGAGGGTGAAGAGCCCTCTTCCTGTATATCAAAGGGGAGAGACACCATTGTAGCAGTTATTATTGCCACATCCTGATGAAACAGGAGATAGTCTAGCTGGTCTTGGCATGACCGTGAAGACATGAGACGCTATAATATACTGTACTCTGGTGGTATATTTGTTGTAAGATATTAGGGAATGTTATTTTCCTTTTCTAATCGAAATGGCATGTCTTCCATCATGTTGTTCAAGGAATTTACTGTTATCTTGTTTAGTTTTAGGCATCAACATTGATATGTTTGATATTACAAGAATTCAATTACTCATGTAGTATTAACTTGTTTGAACGAATATCATGGATATAAATTCTTTAAGTTGATTTTGTTAAAACCTTCTCTGTGCAGGATCGGCCGACAACAAAGGTGCATGCAGCCCCTGGTGGAGGGTCTTCACTGGATTACCTGTTTGGTGGCGATGGCAAATGAGAGACAATGGCATAAAAGCTGGATCCATTGCTTGATATTGCCGTAGGGTTGTTTGAAATTGAATTTCATGATAAACAGTATTTTAATATGTCAAAAGAAGGAAACAGTTTGCGTTATATGGAGCATTCCGAGTAGGTATGCTTGTTGTTGCCTCTGTACGGTATAACTTTGTGAACTAATGAAGGGCTAAATGCATTGTGTGCCAACTACTGCCTGCTGTCAATAAAAAATAAGTTATTTAGCACCTCAAGTTAGCATCTCTCCAGCCTCGAAATTTCTCCCGCGTTTTGTCAATGTGAAATTTGTCAAATGTTACATTGTATCTTTCTTCCCTTTTGAATTGAAAGCTAAGTCAATTAATTATTGTTTATGTGCTGAATAGGGTTCGAGGAATTAAATTTCACTACCGTGACAATATTATTCCTAACCTAAATATGATGTATTATTTTTTCTTGTAATTTGAGCTATTGAAAACAAGAAAAAATATCATGAAGACATTGCCAACGGAGCTAAGAGCAGAAATAGACTTTTTTTATCTGAAAAATGTTATTTCAATTTTATATTTAGAAAGTTAAATGAATAAAAATTGAACCTGGTATCTATACTATTCATTTTCATTTAAATTTAAGCCTCAACCAAATGTAAAACATAATAATTTTTTTTTTTTTAATGTGCACCAAACGGTAGCTGAGAAGTTAGCCAAGGTAATCGATAAAAGAAAATTGAACGACATCATGTTGAGGATGGGATTTGATGAGGAGATGATGAGAAGGTTGCAATTGAACAGTAGCCGAGAAGTTAGCGATGCCGAGGGAAATAGTGCGGCAGTGGTAAACGTCGCTTGGGTTTCTTGAAGGAAATGACATCGTTTGTATTAATATCACTATCCATGAATAGAGATGGTTTATAAGATGACAAATCCCCTGGTTAGCCATTAATTTTTTATTAGCACAATTTAAAATCCTGACATATGGCTTATGCTCTGTTGTTCTTGATTTCTATTCCATTTCTGTTGTTTCTTTCTTTCGAATTTGTGGATTTGGATGTAGATTGAGAAATGGAAGCTAAAATTTAATTAAGCTTAAGACTCGCCGTTTTATGTGATGTTTTTTAAAATTTTGGTTAGTGGTTTTTTGTGATAATTTTTTTTAGAAGAATTATGCTAGATGAGTTGGTCAATCTTTTAATAATTTTTTTAAACTATTATTATTCTTAATATTTCTATGAAATTTCTAAAAATATTCCAAAGGTATTCCTAGAGAATTTTTCCTAACGAATTCCTTGAAAATTCTTAAGCTATACCCAAAATATCTTCAAAATATACTTAAAATATTTTCATGAAATTATTAAAAGTATACTCAAGATATCCCTAAGAAATACTCAAAGATATTCCACCTTAATCAAATTGCTAAGCAAAGTTTTGGCTAAAAAAAAAATTCTTACCCCCATTTCCCTCTAAAGAAACAATTGTTTGATATAAAACTTTGTTTTATCAAATTAATACCAAAATTTTAGAGTTAGTTTCATATTATAGTACATTTTATCAAATTAATATCAAAATTTTGAAATTAGTTTTAGATTATAGTACCAAACACTGTTCCAATTTATTCTTATAACATGGACGCCGAATTTTCTGATGTGGATGCAAATTTGCTAAAGGAACTGTTGGATTTGCTAATGTGGATGCTGAAAAAATTTAGAGTATCATAATCTATAATTCAACTTTAAAATTTTGATAATAATTTGATACACAAACAAAAGTTTTGGTAAAAAACATTTTACCTCCATTTCCCACAATTTCTGATGCACAAAAAGCTGATTACTACTTTTATCTGGGAACATGAACAACAAAATCTTATCAAACAATTGATAAAAAAATTTAACTGCATTTTCACAACTGTCAACTTTCTTTCTGCCATTGTGCCAATTGCCTTGCCATTTGGTGATTAAGTTAACAATCAGCAAGAAATAGAAGAAAAGAAGCATCAGCATCCAACTGGGTTATCCGTAAGAAAGCAGAATTTTAAGAAAGAAACACAGGCACTGCTATCAAAATCATATCCCACAATTTGATTCCTTCGGAGAAAGAATTACAGGGTAGAAAAAAAAAATGCATTGGCTGTTAAGCTATAACCTAAGCAACATAACAGACTCTTTTGAAGCTGAATGCAAAAGCCTACTAGAGACACTGAGAACAAAATTCTGTCACAGAAAAAGCTACCGATTAGATCAATTTCTAATGAGCAACTTCTTTCCTTGACGTCATATGTAGTAAAGTTAGATGCAGTAACTAATTGCTGACATTGTTCTCTTAAAAAAAACAACACTTCCTACATATACCTTCTGCTAAAAGAGACTATCAGTTGGTATAGATGAAAAAAGAAACAGCATGTGGCAATCAGACTAGTTAGAGAGCAACATCTGTGTCATCAGATCTATGACCACCTTTGAAGTCACTAATGTACAAAGGCAGGTGGTTTCTACTGAGCTATTCCAAGGAGTTAATTGTTCTGCGGTCAAATTGATGGCTCATTCGCTACATCAGCTGTTGGTGTCCTGTCATCTGTCAAAAGCAATCAGTTTCGTAAGAACAACTTGATCAAGCATCTAACAAAATGGCTATACTATGGTTCCAACTCCAGCCCTGTTAAGCATAAAGTCCTAAACTTCATATATTATTGAGGATACATAACCACAGAATGTAATTATTAGGGACATGAGACTTTCTTGCCTTGGACCAGATGCAAACAAGAGGTAGCCCTCTCCCCTTCCCAACCCCCTAGGACCCCTATCTTCAATATGTGTGAGACTTGATCCTATCCTATGGGAACAAATTGCAACATGGACGAGCTGTTCTGCACCTCTTACAGGACTTGACAAAAATGTTTGCCAAAACAGCAGTTTTCGACACACCCAGCAGTAAAGAATAGACTCCAAATCATGAACAGAGAACTTGCTATAAACAATACTCGCCAGATTAAATTCGTGAAAGGTTGAATTTAAAAGCAAATGTTACCATACAAGTGGCACTGCACCAAATATGCTGTCAGTCTAGGTTTTAACATAAATAAGGAAAAAAAATCATATCGACTCTTACAAAATAAAGAGACTTGCATCACATTATGGCAACAGATCTTGTATTGGGGTAAAACAACCATTTGAACCAACCTATTTGCCCTAGGAGTTTGAAAATCATAACCCTAATCCAACTCCCTAAATAATATTGCTTATTTGCTTATAGGTAACCTTACAAGTAAAGCCCCAGTATAAATCCACACCCTGGTATCATGAACAAGATCTTAACAAATAAGATTTGGTAGTATTGCGTGTAACTAGAACTATTATTGCTAAAAAAGATATGCTAGGAAGCAAATTTACAATAGCAATAGTCCAATAAATCATCCCTTCTTCCATCCATAGTTGTTAAAGGCACGCCTGAGGCGCAAGACGCACCAAGTGCCAGCCTTAGCGCCTTGAAAACCTAAAGGTGAGCACCTTGAGCTTAAGATGAGGCACTCTAGAGGTACGCTTCTGTAACATTAGTTAAGTATTTGTATTTTTTTAATGTGAGTAAATCTAAACCATTGATTATAAATTGAAAAAAACTTTTAGTAGATCTCGCACCTAATTATTTCCAAAACAAAAAAAAAGAGTTAGAGCAAAGAAAACATTTGTTCCAGATTCATAGCAAGAAAGAAATAGGGTAGCTCAACAGCGCTTAAATGATTTGGTATTTGTGAAGTACAATCGGGCATTAAATCGTCAATATGATGTAAGAGACCATATTGACCCCATTTCTTTGAGAGATATTGATGATTGTAATTAATGGTTGATGGATAGAATGGATGGAGAAACTGAAGATAAAGATGAATTGGTGTTTGATGGTGATGAGTTGACTTGGGGTGCAGTTGCTTGAGCTAATAGTGGAGTTGAGGAGACAGCATATCCTACTAGAGGAAAAAGCACCACACTTGCTTCCACTTCAAGGGCTAGGCCTAAACAAGTAGAAAGAGGAAAATCAAAAGCATATTCTCATTTGAGAGCCAACACTTCTCTAGTACTTAGAGATGAGGAAGAAGTTGATGTTGAAGATGATGAAGAATATGAAGAAGAGAATAGAGAGGATCAATTTGATGATGATGAAGAAGACAATATTATCTTGATGATGATTGACTAATTGTGTTTTGCTTTGATAATTCAAAATTGATAAGTCTTAAAACTTGTTAAATATGGTATTAGTAAACTTAGGATCCTTGTGTGTTTAGGACTTTAAGTCTTTAGTAAGCCTATGAGCCTTGTGTGTTTAGGATTTCAAATCTTAATTAAGTTTTTTTTTTCCTACGTGTTTTTTTTTGTTACGACTTATGTGTTATGAGTTTTAATGATTATAATATTATATCACCTTGCAAGTAGTATAATAATAAAATTTATATATTTTTTATATTATCTTTTATTTTTGCACCTCATGTCACTCGGGGCACGCACTTGCACTCAGACTCTAGGACCCCTTAGCACCTTTAATAACTATGTCTCCATCAATAGATTAGCATATATAAATGTCTTTGTTCTTTGGACTGAGAATGACATATCATACATTAATAAAAACTTTATAGTCTGTTAAGTTTTTACTTTAAATATAGGTCTAAAATATGCATATAATTGAGGAGATCAGCAAAATTTGTTAGGTCAAATCCCTAAACCCCCCAAAAAACCCATTTGTAAACATTTTAACTATCAGATCTAATCCCACAAGAAGGAAGGTTTCACAAGGTGAGGGTAAGCTGGCCTCTAGACCAATAACCTTAGTGCTTTTCTTTTCCTCCTTATTTTCATTAGAATTTTCTTAAATATTGATTTTTGGCGAGCAGGTTAAGATCTTTATGTACAAATTACTATACACTATCTGTTACCCTTTAGAAAGTTGTAAATGATGGGGAATCAAACAGATATGCATGGTAGGATTTTGTCATCCTGACTGGCCATAGAAGTCAAAGCTTTCCAGTTTCATACCTTGCTTTAAGGACAAAATGATTGAGTCCTTCGTTGAGGTAGAATTCTCTTTCAGCAACTCAATACCAAAGTCCGGTACATCACTTATCATATCATCATTTAAATTCAAAGGAGCTACAGATGGTTCAGGGTTTGTAGAGACCTAAAGGAAATGAGAAAATGAAAGAGATAGTGATTATAGGTTAATTTGCAAGATACCAATAAAAACAAAAGAAGTACTTGTTATTCATTGAATACTTGGACTAACCGTTCATAACATCATCAATAAAATTGGTACTTAAAAGAGCAAAAATCCTATTGCACTCGTCAAGAAAGAATTAAAGAAAAAATATCACAGTCCAAGAGCGTGGAAGTCACAACACCACAAAGATATATCACTAACCATTCTGCAATCTTGAACCAGAAAGAGTATCTAATTGAAATTGTGTGAATGAAAGACAATCTGTAATCATCTCTTTTAATTTTAATTTTTTGCCTCTAATTTTTGCAGAGGAGAGGAAACGAAAAAGCTAAATTAATTTTGGTGTTTGTAAGAATCTCTTTCTATATCCGTGTGAGTGCATGTGTATATATTACAATTGACAGTTGCATTAGCACTAAACATTCTGAACCCATAAATAGGAAGCCTCGGCATAACAATTGTTTGGAGTTCCTTGGAAAAATTTTTCCATTGATGAGCTGATATGGATATCAAGAAATTATTGGAAGTTACTTTTGCAAACTTATTTCCAAATATTCTGCAATTTATATCACAATAACCAATGATAAGAAAAAATGCAAATCAAGGATAAAATTGCATTCAACTCAGTTCATTTCCAGTAAAAATAAGACACTATGACACTTGGAACCTGAATGGAGATGTACCTCATGGTGCTGAGAAATATCAGAAGCAAGATTTTTTGAATCAGTAGCAACATTAGCTTCTGTCTTTGGTTCATGTGATCCAGTCTCCTTTGCATTAACATCGTCTGCTTGCATGTGATCAACAGCATCATTCTTGAGGTTTCTTGAAGTTCTTGATTTGCTATTGTGGTCACCATTCAACATAGCATTACCAGTTTCCCAGCCAGCTCTTTTCCTGATATGGGCATGCAACATTATACAAGAACAGTATTTCAAAGAAAATGTAGTCACAGATATGTATTATTGGAAAACAAAGATGGTGAAGTGAATATTATTTTCTCACCTAGTATTACTTTGATTAACCATCTGGGGGGAAATTGGCTTGTTGGCAAATAGTATACCACGTAGGGGCTTTCCATCTATAATGGTTTCAATTGTATATCCATGTGGGAAGCTTTCAGTAACTTTTGCTTGAAAGGTCTTCTTCCCTTGATGAAGATGCACTTGATTAAATAACAAGTTCTCTCTACCTGCAAACAATGCACTAACGTTTTTGAAACACAATTCACGTTCCTTTTTATATATAAATCATGTCACTGTTAAACTGCAACATCAGTTTATATTGGTAGAACTGAACATGTGACCACCGTGGCCCCCATCAACCAAGTGCCAATAATCAGCAAATTAATTTATTAATGATTTGTTATGGCTTGTTTGGTATGGCTTTTTATTCTTGGCCCACATCAACCGAGTGCCGACCATTCTTGTTTTCACTGCTGAAAAACTTGAAACAGAAAAATATGTTGCAAAAAAAGCAGAAAAAGTTCTCTAGTTTTAATTTTTCAGAACAGAAAAAAAGAAATTAAAAAAAAAAAAAAACAGAATGAATAGCAAACAGACCCTTAATTTGTAGCTAATAAAAACATGTTACTGAACTCTACTAGACTCTAGCTGATATAAAACAAATTATTGAAAACTGCTACAACACAGCAAATCTACCACATATCATCAGTGAGTGGGAACAGCTCCAAACCCACTCTACCTCTGGCACCAGAAAAGTTGAGCTAAGCATAAGTAGATATACACATTAAACCATGCATCTCTAAAACCAGAGACGATTGGTATGATAAAATGAAACAACTCTAGCATGACAGTAGTAATACTACAGCTGCACTTCCTACCAATTTTTCCATCAAAATACTGATGTTAAGCCACCTTAAGTGATCACCAGTTCATGAAGTTATATATGAAGAATAACCGACTTCTTTTCTATGTTAAATACCAGAACACAACATAAAAAACACAGATAGCAATCAAGTTCTTACTTGGTTGGGCATAAGTTGGTACAGTGTGATGGAAGTTGGCACTTGTGTCAAATCTAACCAGAGCTTTTTCATGTAAAGGAGAATTAAGATTTTGTTCTTGACACTTTAGTTTCAATTGCTTCCTCAAGGATAATTTTTCAAGCCGTCGTTCATCTCGTACATTTGCAAGTCCTAAACATAGGTAGCTTATTAGGTTATCCAAATAAGACAGAATGCTAACCTTAGTCAATAATTTAAGGAATCACAATATCACAACCCACTTAGATCTGGAAAAATTGAAAAGACAGTTCTAAACCTGTGTACAAGTAATACATATCATCCAGTGCCTCAAGACTCTTATTGCAACCACCTATGAATACAAGAACACCACCCATCCGAGGATCTAAACAATCCCCAGCCACAGAAAATCTTGCAGAAGGTCCAATTCCAGTAGTCATCACATTTGTCCATACACCAGTATCTGCATAAATGATGGAATATAATAATTCAAACAATTAAATATTTCCTTCATATAATAATATATAGGTAACACAATTACCTCGTATTTAAATAGCCACCAGGAAGGAAATTAAGTGGCCAATAGCTTGAATGGAGAGAAAAGCATATATTGCAACTGAAATTTGGAGCTTCAAACTAGCCATACGATGTTCTAAGAACAACATAACTAAACCTCCTAACTTAATAAAACTAGTTTCTCAAACACTGAAAAACCATCTTTCCCATACTTCTATATTCTTTATCACATTAGTGACTTTCAATATAAAAGGTGGTACTGGGCAGTCAAAAGGAATTCAATTGGATTCATACTGGGCTCATGTTAAGTCAATCGGTGCCCAACTCACAGAATGGTAAGTGAAATAACCTAAATATCTCTGCCAACCCTCAGGACTAGTCTTATAAAGAGATTTTTCAGTTTTCCTATTAAAGCATTCTTCAAAACAGAAGAAAAAAAATAAGCGGTTTTTGAACAGTCATAAAAATACATAAACAATAGCATTTTACATACCAATATCAAGCATATAAAGGTCATCATACAAATTCTGAGCATCTGTGAATCCCCCAAAAACAAATAACTTCTTGCCCAAAGCAACAGTAGAATGACCAGCTCGAGGAGACAGCTTGTGGCCTGATGTATTCAGTTCCTTCCATTCAAGAGTTTCTAAAACATGAAAGAATGTCAAATATAGCATAGAAGCAAATATAATGTTTTAACTGGAAAATCTCTATAGTCCAGTTGAAATATATAAATTATTCAATACACTGAGAATGTTGTGTGCATGTTTATGATAATAAGTATAACCTGCATCTAGGATGTGTACGTCAGACAAATAAAAATCATGTCCATCTTCACCACCAATAACAATGATTTTGTTCTTCCAAGAGGAGCAAGTATGGCTATCACGAGCAGAAGGTGGAGTGCCAGATGTTGCTGCTTCTTTCCACACAAATGTCTCTGTCAAAGTAGAAGGAAAAACAAAATTTATCTTCATTATCTGCATCAACAAATCACCATAACTTGCAATCCAAGAGAACAATGAAATTCGATTTGACCCATATACTCTACAAACCGCTCCACCCTGACAACTGAAAAGTGAAAACAGTAAAAGAGATAGAGGAAAGGTGAAGGACAAGAAGAAGAAAAAGAATAGAGAATGGAGTCCTGTCCAGATTGGGACTTCCATATCAATGCATGAAAAGTAGGGATCAAACACTGCATCAATATCAAATCATTTAACCCATTCTTGCCAAATATTAGGCCAGCCACAAAGATTAAGTTACCTGTGTTTAATATGTAAAGATCATTGTAATACACCTCATCATTAGTATTTGAAGATTTCCCACAGCCACCAAATATAAAAAGACGTTTACCAACAAGAGCAGCACTGTGACCCTCTCTGGCCTCTGGTCCCTCTCCTCTTATGGTTGGAGATATCCATGTATGTGATGCTACAAAAGAACAAATGCAAAAGTTATAAGCAGCTGAATCAATTAAACTCGTCATTGTTGCAAAACCAAACAGTTGATAAACAGCACTTTCAAAATTCTTCAATTATGCATTCCAATGATGAGGGGGCAAGCCCGCTATATCCACTCTGACCATACACAGGTTCAATTGTTAACTGGTACGAAGGCTGCAAAGGAAAGACTACCCTTTCCTATCCCTTCACAGCAATTAGGGATTGTCCTTATGCATATTCATGATAGGTGATGAGTGGAAACATAGCATTAAAGTAATTGATTTGTCTATTCAGCAAACGTTTTTTTCATAATCAGTCTGTTTCAGTGAAAGAAAATTTTACCCTGAAAAAAATGTAAACCGATGCTATTATTCCAACAAGAACATGATAAAGAATGACAGCCTATACAGAAAGAAAAAAGGGACAAGTGTTACTCACAAGTATCTAATATATGCAGATCCTTGAGAGGGTTCATCCCATCAGTGCCCCCAAACACAAACAGATTGTCACCAATAGCAGTGCAGCTATGGCTATCCCTTCGAGTGGGAGGCGTGCCTGTTATCACAGGTTGGCTCCAAGTCTGACTGGCTGCAAATCGGCAAAATAGTAACCAGTCCTTATGTGGAAACGAAAAATGTCAAGGATAAAAACTTAAACAAAGGAGATTCTTATAAATATACAATGAATGCCCCAAATGAGAAGATAAATGCACCATACATACAAGCAGCATTACTCCATTTACTAAATCTATCGGGTGAATCAGAACTTTAGTAGACATGCATAGCGTGCATTGATTCTGAAATAGGGTAACCACACTCCAGCATTGTCAATTTGCAACCGAAACAACGGATAAAAAAAAACTTTTTAAACACTTTAAGCACCTATTTATTACAACAAGCCATGAAGTGCTGCAAACTAATGATAAACAGAGGCTAAAGGAATTCCAATAAGAACCTAATAGAGCGCTTCCTCCCCCTCTCTGAATAACAAGTATACGACAATAATCCAATGAACAGCATTCGACATGTTATACCCGCCCCAACCCCCCACCCTCGAAAAAGAATTACTAAGGAAACAGATAAAAAGTGATAAAGAATCAAACATGAATGGCACAGATTTACTGGGAAACAAGACCGCATAAAATAAACCTCATAAAAACCCTAAATGACAATGCCAATGGCTTCCAGTTAATTGAAGAGGGGAAAAAACAAGAGAGCTTTATCTAAGCACGACTCAGAATCGCGGAAGCAAACCAAAAAATAGCACAAGAATGATTATGAAAGATGAAAATGAAAAGACAGAAAATGGGTAGAAACCCAAAAATGAAGGAAATCAGGTGGAGACCCACCAGTATCAAAGACATGAACTTGGTTGGTCTGGCAGTTATCTTTTCCATAGCCGCCGAAAACATAAAGAAATCTTCCTCCTTTAACGGAATTGCAGGTGTGTCCCCACCTTTTCCCTGGCCCATTACTCCCTTGTGGTAGTTGAACTCCTTGGTGTTGTAGCGGGAGCCTTTCCCACCTCATTTTTCCGGGAAAAAATTTTCTTTAGTGGAAGAGAAAGTGAAGGCTGTGAAATTTTTTTTTTTTTTTGGTTCTTGAAAAAAAGAAAAAAAAAATCAAAAGAAAGATTTAAGATATGTGTGGAATGGATTGATTAGAGAGCAGATTTTTGTTTCAGTTTTCATGCAATAGAGAAGGAGAGAAGCCTAAACAAGTATTAATCAGAGAAGAAGAGGGATTATACAAGAGAAGAGAGAGAGACCTGTATCGGATGGGCTCAAAAGGAGGGCTTGATGTATACGTGGCACACATCCAACGGTGGAGTTTGGGCCCACTGTGGATGTCTCAGGTGAGGATCACATTCACAGGTACTTTTGGAGTATGGCCCATCCAAGTATATTGGGCCCTTTTCTTTTTCCTTTTTTGATTTTTTTTTTGTTGTTGTAATCACTCAAATTGCTAATATATTTAAATTCCTTGAATTCAAAGTTAAAACATTAAATAAGATTATTGACCAAAAGAAAAATGAATTTTTGAATTATAATTTTTGAGAATGTGAAAATGAAATATCATTAAAATTACTTATCTCGGTTGTTTTAGTAAAAACTTTTGTTCAACATGGATTAAAGTAGTTGTATTTTACCAATTCATCTACTTTTATTGATTAATTTATATTAAAGTAATAATATTTTAATGTATATATGATAAAATAAAATAATACAAAACAAAGTCAACTATATAGAACATTATTATTTGAGTGAATATTTGCTCAAAGGGGCAGTAATCAGCCTGCAGTGTAGATTGATATCACAGCCAAGGAGCAGGTTGCATATCAATATACTAGCAAATTGGGGTAATCACAAGGTGATTTTCTTTAGCAGGCAGAGTATAAATGTGATTAAGAAATGACAATGAATAAAAGCAAATAAATAGCAACAATAAAGAAGACTACACAGAGAGAGAGAGAGAGAGAGGGGGGGGGGGGGGGGGATAGGCTCCAGCCTCCAAGGAAGCTTTTTGAGAAATGGCAATTCAGGCCTTAATTAAGAAAAGCCTTGTTGCTTAATTCAATTACTCAGAAAAATGGCAAATAGTGGAAGAAAGCTGTACTTTCATGTTGATAAAAATAACTTTATAGTTGGGATTTTCTAAGCATTTGCTGACAAAAGAAATTAAAGGAAGGGATTGCTTCACATTGTGTGAATAAAAGCACCTGAGGCCTAAGAGGAAAGACTTAGCTTTTATTAGCTTGCAATGCATCATATCTCTGCCAAAGATTTTATGCCTTTCAAACAAGCAATCTCTTAATTTATCATTTACTGTACCAAATCAGATATTGACAGAGATGACAGATTTTCTTTGTTGCAAGAAAAAGTTAATTCAGTGTTTGCAAATGAGCAAAGAATTAATTTATGTTTCCTAAATTTGGCTCACATTTAAATATACTAATATACTATTGTGCCAAAGATGTGGAGAGAATTATTTTATCTCTTACTCTCCTGATGCCAATTATAAATATCATTTGATAGTTAATAAAATAAACTGAAAACAACAATTGACATTTAATTAGATTTGTGCAGCATCCTTGATCTTAGATTTCTGCTGTATCTTCTCATTACAGGTTTCCCCTGTAGTGCAAAGAATTTTCAAGTGCAGACAAGGAGCACTGCAGTTCAAAAATAGAATTTAAAGAAGTTGATGCTTCTGAAATCTGGGTTCATGCCGTTGCAAAGCATGGCATCAAGATAAGCTCTTTAAGCATAAATTCTAGTATCTGATATGATATTAGAGCTCAATGTTTCATTTTTCACCTAAAATGAGTTGATTTTCCTGCTTCAATCTAAACTTAACTTTGTACTATTGACAATGTAAAATTAATGTGTAAAAGCCACCAACAATTGGTATGAAGTTCAACCCAAAACCAAAAGCAATTGGGAAGAACTCCCCATATAAATCAACTAAGAATATTCTATAGACAGGGCGGTTAAAGATAAATCGATATAAAGTTAAACCAAAGTTAGTGGATTCTTCATGGATTTAAAAGCAATTCTTCCTGATTCGAGATTTGAGCATATGCTAGAGCTACAACTGCTACACCCCTTAAACCACAAGTTAATTGATCTTTCAAGAATTCAAATATGTCCCTTCCTAAGTCGAGCATATTCTATAGCAGCAACTGTAGCACCACCCAAGTTTACTGATCTTGATATATTACTATTTCCCTGCAAAAAAAAAAAATCAAAAAAATCATTAGTTAATTAGCATTTTAGAGGATCAATTAATATGTTAAGCACACTCAAGCACACACAAAAAGGAAAAGTCAACTTGAGATATGGTGCAACAGCTCAAGGGGAAAAACCAACAAACCTCTATTTGTCATCAACATACTATCCCAATACAAAAGATTCCCTACAACAACAGATGGTTAAAGGAATATTATAAGAATCTCCAAAGTGTATTAGAAATAATCATCAATTCTATTGAAGTGACTTACCACTAAAAATTTTTCTTCAAACCAGGATTGTATCAAGCAGCACGATCGCATTGACCGCCCCACTAGACCCCTAATGAACAGAACCATACTTATTAGTTGAAGTAATGCAATCTAAATGGGTGATCCATTCATATGTCCAGAATAAGGGAAAGACAACAATTTGTGGAAATGAACTCTTCGCCCAGCTCTAGATTACATTAAAAGCTGATCAAAATACCACGCTAGGCGATTTAAAGGTGACAGGAAGAGACAAAGAAGAATAAGAAAAAAAAATTTGAACAACCGTATAGGCTTCGCTTGGATCTTTACAAGGACAAACCAGGGAAAGTTCAGAAAACAAATTAAAGCTGCTTAAACATTTTTAGGCAAGAAACTCAAACAGTTACACCAAAAGATGCCATATATTTAATTGGGAGTTCAGGTTGGCGTTAGTCCCTATTTTTTCATTATCAATTTTTAGTTTTTGTTTTACTTGTCAATTTCAAGGTCCAAATCATCAGGAGGTAAATTTCTTATGGCTTGTATTCTTCTTCAATATTAATATCAGATCACGTTAACAACCCCAAAGTATATCAAATTTCCTAGTAAGATTAGAATAGAAATGAAAAGAAAATGTGCTCGTCATAAACAGTTTCCAAAAGCTTATCAACGATGGAGTGTTTGAAGGGTCCCCAATCCCCATTCCATGTCCCTGCAGTCACCAACAAATGAGATCAGAATCAAAAATTTATGAGCACTCAAGAGGTCACGGAACCACTGTATGATGCTCTAGCAGGAATAAGTATTGATACTGTAGTAAAGATAATACACTTCCTTAAAAATCTTAAAACGGAACTTTCATTTCCCCATCAGCACAAACATGAATTCTAATTAAAAAACCATGTGACAGTTTATATCAGTGAAGAGCATATGCATACCATAATATTAAACAAAATTTTAAGCCTGCTAATTAATCATTCTTATGACTGGCTCCTCCATGAAAGCATAGCATAATAACTGTTGCATTCCAGTAGTACCTTTGTCAGTAAACCCAAGAAGCAGTGGACCAAGTAGAACAGTGAACCACCAATTGCACCAGCTACATGCAACTTCAATAAGTATTCTGGCCCAAAACATCTTCCAATCTGTTAATTTGAAAAGAAAATGAGGAAACAAAAAGCATGACATAGACAAATGCTTCCAAAGCATAGAAATTTCACCATACACTAAACAATCCAACCTAAAATTAAGTGATGGGAACCTAGAGGATGTAAGATCAAATTAGATTGTCTTTAATGTTGTCACACATATTTGGATGTTCAAAGGGAATCAAATTAGCTTATTATGTTTCAGGCACAAAACCACAGAAATAAGCAGAGAAAAATAGAATTTCAGCAATATGGCTCTTTATGAATAACACATTAACAATGTTATATACAATATCCTACATGCATTAAATTTCACCAGCGATGTTGCAATTTGTGCTAGATCATCTATTTACACAATAAAAGCGGATCAATGATACTTACATCTGATATAACTAGTCATAATACAATCGATATATCCATGAAATAGCTAAAATGCAAAAAATATTCACAAGAGAAAGCAGATTATTGAAATCTATATTAAACCCACATAAATGAACAAAATGCATAAATCAAATTGGTCTTTTCAAGAAAAACTTATTTTTCAGTTAATCATTCTAGGGTCAACATATCCATATATTGGTGAAATTCACAAGGAAATATAATAAAAGAAGCAACTAGCGAGAAAGTTTGTAATCAAGAGAAATTCCTCCAGGTAACGTCACCATACATTTGTCCCAAAGAAGTAAAGCCCAACCTTGTTAGACGTGATGTGCCAAGTATCAATATGACTGAATATATTAGTAATCAACATGTGAACACATCCACTTTTGAAATTGGGCAAATGAAGATACAGTGAGATGGAGATTGACTTGAAATTACTATTGTATGAAATTACCACATCATTCTAATGTGTTCTTTAACAGGAAAGCAAATTACAACCAAAAACTCCATAGGAGCACCTATTTTTCAGTATGATTAAAAGAGATTATGTTAACTCAATCATCAAAATACTACTGCTAGTAAAGGATTCTCAAAGTTTGAACCACCAGTATGAGGAGAGTGCAAGTGCATCTTATATTGAATATAGTCACTCAGTTATATGAGTTAGGAACACAGAACATCCAAATTGTATGGGGACCCACCAAAAAGTTTTCAGCATAAATTTTTATCTGCAGTGTACTTCAATATAAAGACACCTTGATTTGCTATGATCAAACCCCAAACCACGTCATTAGCTGATACCGAGAAAACCATGATCTCCTGCATAAAGCAGAGGACAGAGCATTTAATAAGAAACTAAACTTGTGCCTCTTGTTGATTTACTATGAAATTATTAGCATTAGGTTGAGACTAAGAATGCTTAAGAGAGCTTAAATTAATGAAGCCCAGCCTTTGTTCGATCTAGTGCTAGCATGATCATGAAAGAATATAAGGTATAAAAGAGTTGTAATGCTAGTTTCAGAAACTGAAAAGAGAACTCCTGCTTGTCTAAGTGTAAAACACTGAGCTACTCCCCATTGAAAGCTCACACTTAACTTTTGCCATCAATGAGCATTCCACGAATAAGTTAAGTAGTTAAAACTTAAAAGCAACATAATGGCCTTTACGAACTAACGAATGGGCAATATGTACAAGGATTAAAATTCATTACTAATAATCAAGGTCTCAACATCAATCCAAAACTATAGTCGCAAAGAAAAGGTTTAAACAATTCAGATATGTAAAGTTAAAGAAAGCAACAAACTGTCAAAAGTAAATCCAATTAACGAGAGGGCCATATATAACAATAAATTACCTGCTACAACCATAGGAACCAAAATTTAAGTTGAACTCAGAGTATCCTCTGGCTAAACGGACACTCAAGAACCCAACTTTGCAAACTGTGAGCCTTTTGGTTGGAACCCTGAAATGGGCATTCGATAAATTTGACATAAACTGCTTAGCAAGCGAAGGATTGGTGATAAAGCCATGAACTTCCTGAAAATGTATGGGGTGATTGATTGATATGTACAGAAATGGCGAGTTGGGGTTAACTGAGAAAAGTTAAAGATATGATCTTTTCGGTAGGGGGTTATGGTGGCTTGATTTGATAAGATTGGCGAAGGTTATCTGAGGCTGAAAAGTTGAAGAAATGAAGAATTTGGAGGGTTGGTAAGTTTTCTTGAGAAATTTTATGAAGCAAGCTTGAGAAAAAGCAACCTCTCCAGTAATACGGTAATAGTTAGCTTTGAAATAAATCGGACTTACTGCACAAATGAATAATGTGATATAAATTGCTATCAAATTTTTTTACTGGTTATATATTGATAGTAAATTCTTTTAATTTTTTATAAATTGGTATTAAATATTTTAATAATATTACAATTTGATATTAAAATTAAAATTTTAATAAAAAACTGATTTGTCATGTTGATTGGCTGAGATAGTATGTTGATAGCTGATGTGAACTATAATTTTAAATTTTTAAGAAATTGTAATATTTTTTTAATATTTAATACTAATTTATAATAATTAAAATATTTTGTATCAAATGGTAATAAAATAAAAAAATTTAGTATCATTTATACAATTATTCCAAATAAATAATCCAATTTTTGGATGAAAAAAATAACTTATGACAAGGATTGAATAAGAGAAAATTTCATGTTTTTACAATTTTTAAGTTTTCTTTCAAAATTATCTCTATTTTTTTCGTTAGCATCTTCACCAAAATCTTTTTTTTTTACTCACTTTTTTATTCAATTGTTTTGTTCGCTATTGATCTTTCTCTCTCTTATCCTATTAGATACATTGCAATGATAACAATATACATTAATATAGAATAAGCTACTACAACGACAATAGTGTCCAAATGCGAAAATAATATTCAATGGCAATGATATCAGCGTTTGTAGTAGTTAAATTGGAGATATGTTAAATTTAATAAATTTACAATAATGTTGCAGTAATTATGGATTTTTTTTTGTTGAATTGATTTTAATACTCAATGTGAATTTGAATTGATGGTGTCATTTTAAGATTTTTTTTATGGTTTTTAATTTTAGATTGAATTCTATTATTTTATTCTTCTTTTTTGTTGTTGTTTTTTTTTAAAAAAATCACTAAGGTATTTCCAAAATATTCTTATCGAATTTTCAAATGTATATTAAAGGTATTCTCAAGCCAATATTTTCCATGAAATTCATATTATAGATTTTTCTAAAGGAATTCATAAGGTATATTCAATGTATATCCAAAATATTTCTAATAAAAACTGAAGGAATATCCCAATGCTATACAATGTACTATATGAATTTTATTTATGGTCCATAAGGAATAACACAAGGCAAACAAACACCTTAAATAATTTATTAATTATTCATTCATCTTATTCTTCTCTTTGTTACACGTTTGGTTAAAAATGAGCAAAATATTCTCAATATATATTCAAGGTATACCCAATGTTCAATAATAAAATAAATGTTATTAGTTTGATATGTTGTAATGTTTTTAAATTTGGATTCAATTCTATTATTGTTATTATTATTATTATTATTTAATGATTAAATTCTCGTTATTCTTCTTATTTTTGTTCTATTTTGATGAAAATTGAACAAATATATGCTTAAAGTATACTGAAAATATTTTAGAAATATACCGTTTGAGCGATTGGTCAATACTCGAAATGAATTGAATGATATTAGTTTGATAATTTGTTATGCTTTTGAATTGAACTGCCAAATATATACAGAATGTATTATAGAGATACACTGCATAGACACATTTTGAGGTAACTTTCATATTTCGGTAGTGTTGTAATTATATTTACTTATTCTTGGTAAAATTGAAAAATACTTTAATCAACAGTACATTTGTATTTAGTTATGCGCTTGTAAAATTCTCATTGAAGAACTCTTTGGTGGGATTGTTATTTCATGAATCTTGATCCATGTAACAATATAGATATGAGTCCATCTTTTTTAAAAAATATTGTGACAATTTTATAAATATATAGACATTATTATTTGTAATCAGATTCATTTAAAACATATTGTATACTTATTATTATTTATCTGTATATTCATTATTGTTTTATTGCATATTAATTATATTTGTAGACATATTCATTATTATTTATAATCATATTTATTTATAATATACTATATATTTATTATTATTTCACTATATGCTTGTTATTATTTGATTAGGCTAATTACACAAACAGTACCATATTTTATCATTTTATTATAATTTGATACCAGACATTATAATTGTTACAAATTAGTACCAAAATTTTCATAAATGTTGCAATTTGGTACTAATTCTCAATTTATAATACCATAAAAATAATATCACATGACATATCGCTTTATTGTCTACATCATATTTATTATCTTATAAAAACACATTCAAAACAGTGACATTTCAAAAAATTAAAAAAAAATAAAATCTCAACAACGTCATTTATTTTTCTTTAATCTTTGGAAAATCACAGTTTTTGGTGTATTTTTATGAGGTAATAAATTCAACGTGGATAATAGAGTGACGTGAAATGTCATATCATTTTTTTAGTGTCAGAAGTTGAGAACCGATACCAAATTACAATATTTATAAAAAGTTTGATACTAATTTTTAACAATTAAAATGTTTAGTATCAAATTGTAATAAAATGATAACATTTGGTATCATTTATGCAATTAATCTTGATTTATTTGACTGCATATTTATTATTATTTGAGTCAATTTATTTAGAATATACTCAATATTTCAATATTATTTAATTGTATATTCATAAATATTTTACTGCATATTTATTATTATTCAGATACAAATTTATTATTATTTTACACATATTTAAAAAACTTCAAAATAAAAAACTAATCAGATAATAATGAATATGGTCATATAGGTACATGGCCATCATATAATAATTTGCCTCTTTGGTGTAAACAAGAAAGATTTGTAAGCATCCGAGACCCTTCTCAACTGGTTGCCGAAGACATTATCACAGTTGATATGGAATACAGTTGTAGCTGGGAACGACGCATCGTCGAAAAATTAGTAAGTTTCTCTTTCTCTCGCTCTCACCTCACACTGCTTCTCTTGTGTTTGAGTGAATTATAGCTTCTTTAGTTGATCCCAGGATAACAAATTGAATTTTGTAGCTTTAAGCGGGATTAATTTCACTATGCCACATTTTTTTTCCCTCTTCTTCTCGTAATCATGCCTGTTACCGTTCACTTACATGTGGCACACTGTTCTTCGCTCTAAACATGAATCATGTGATAGATTGTGTGTTTGTCCCAATTCACTTGTTAAAGGTATTACATCTCTTGGCAAATGAATTCTACTCGACATTGCATTGGTAATGGCATATTGGCATTTGCTGGTAAAGGGACCCTAAGTGCAGTATTGATTCAATTAGGTTTGCTAATTACCTTCAGTCCCAAATTTAGAACAGCCTCATCATGTTATCTCGATCCCCCTCTCATATTTCTAGTATTTCCATACTATATCTGCTTTCCTCTTTCAACTTGTCACTTGTTTCTTAGTGCAGTGAGAAAAAGAAAAGTTTTCGTTGTACATGGTTATTTTCAAACTCAATGAATCTAAGAGAAGCTGCATATAACAGCTAGATGAGATCCTCTGCAATATTACCTAAGAGCTAGGTAGATGGGAATCATGGGATCCTCTATAATTTTTTCTAAAATTTTTTATGCTATTCGGAAGTGCATAATCTGTTGTTAGAGGCTTAGAGCCTAGAGGGGTCTTGGGAAATTTTAGCATGCAATTATGCTTCTTACTTCATTTCCCCGTTCCTTTTCCTTTTCTGCTATCAGCCGTTGATAATATTGACAGTGACTTTTTCTGTTGTCATTGTGATGAATGTTGCAGGTGATATACTATTTTAGGTAACAAAGCACATCGGAAGTCAAGTAACATTACCTCCACTTTGAACTTGATAAATGGCAACTAAGATTTATCAAACTAGGACCATATTTCATCTTTTCATCCCATCCTCACAACAGATCCCCTATTTTCCAAATGCAACATCACATTTCTTGTCCACAAAATCCAGTTCGCTACATTTATCCCAGTACAGGAAACATGTATGATGTATCACTTGCTAATCTCTTCCAAAGGCATGGATTCCATCCTTCCCAACTTCAAAATTTTGTGAGTACAAATCATTTTCTCATGAATTCCAATTTAAACAATATTAGAAGTCCCTGAGCATTCTCTTATCCTTCAAAATCTCACAGAAATTTATTGTTTCTTTAATTACTGAATGTCCTGGCTCCTGGGGTTTTAGAATTTGAATTTTTGGAGAAATGGGAAACATGTTTTTCAAAATTTAGAGATTTGAACATTTCCCATTGATGATAAGGAATATTTTGGCACATTCTAAAAGATTCCAGATCGATCCTGATGGGTTTGGTAAAAGTTTGAATGTTTTGACAGGCTTAGGTTTTAGTGAAGGTACTTTGAGGAAGGTGTTAGAGGATTTTCCTAGAGTTATTACAATGAAGAAGAGTGAAATACACAGGAGAATTGAGTTCTTTATGCAAATCGGGATTCAGAGGGATGAGGTTGATTGGATATTAAATTTGTATTCTGAGGCATTAGGATTTGGAATTGAGAACAGGCTGATGCCACTGATTGATGAGTTTGAGGATTTAGGCGTTAGCAAAGACTTAATTACAAAAGAAATCATTAGGGAGTGACAAATTCTTGGTATGGAAGTTGGTGAACTCTCAAGCCGTTTGGAATTGCTTAGGTCTTTGAAATGTCGAGAACTGATTAAATTAAGGATTTTTAGTGATGGAGCACTTAGAGCAGTGTTTGAAGTAAAACTAAGAATTGATTGCTTATGCAAACAGGGGCTAATTCGCAAAGAAGCTCTTAAGGTTTTGTAGAAAGAACCAAGGGTGATTATTTATGATGTAGAGGACATTGAGAAGAAGATTGAGATTTTAATGAACACAATGAAATTTGATGTTGGTTGCTTGGTAGAAGTTCCTGAGTATTAGGGTGTAAGTTTTGAGAAACAGATTGTTCCTCGGTACAATGTGATTGAGTATTTGCATGCAAAGGGTGGGCTTGGTGATGAGGTATCGCTAAAGGATATGATCAAGTTGAGTAGGCTTAAATTCTACAATCTTTATGTCAAGCCATATCCAGAGTGTGGAGAAATGATTGGGAGGTTTTCAGGAGATGTTCAGGTTAAAAAACAACATCCAGCTGGCGTCTGGAAATTATTTAAACCACAAGTAGATCTAGATTCAAAAGAAGATGTGAAAAATATGAAATCCTTCATGGAAGGCCTTGTTTAGTGGAAATGGTCGATGATTCTTCATTGTTGCAATTGAAATGATCCTTCATTTCATTTGCTGATTCCTATTGTGATCTTTGAGATGGACTAAATGTTAACAGCTATTGTTCTTCTGATGCATGGTGAAGAATTGCTGCAAACACTCATCAAAATATACTAGATTGGCTCTGGCATTTGATTTATAAGATGCATGGAGAACAATATATATGAGAAATTGCAATTCATTGCTTGGAATAATTCTACTGAGAGCTTTGTTGTTGTCCAAGTGCAATAAAATATTCCTTGAATGTGTAGCTAGTTGGCTGCAATATCTTCGCATTGAGGGACTACATGGTCCACGGAGCTCTAAACTGCAATTACGTAAACTGGTAGACTGTAATGGGGCGAACTAAGGGATGCAGCGGCTCCAATTTTGTTGCCAATTTACTTTCACCATTGTGATTTTCCTTTTCAAACACAAAAAGAAAAAGGAAAAAAAAAAAGATAAATGGCAGATAACATGTTTGCGTCATTGTTGTTTTCTTCTCATTTAACAATTCTGTGCCTGGTTGTCACAGTTTTTTTTTATTATTCGTATTTGGACTCAAATCCCAGTAGGAAAAGGTTTTATGTTTCCTATTCACCTTCAAAAGGACACCAGTCTATCTGTAACTTGATGGCAAACCCAAGCTCCAAAAAGGATCTCTTTCTGCCCCTCTGTTTTGTTCTCTGCTTGCTCTTTAGATCTTTCTCTTTTTAATTCTTGGCACAATGGCACACGCTTCATGTGTGTGTGTCTGTGATAGTGATATGAATTACAGTTTTTTATTGGGTCATGGGTTATAATCCGTAAACTAACATGACCATTATGGATACTGTATTCTTTGTTTGTAATTTGTATCATTTGCAAATTGTACTACAATGTTATTTAAGCATTTTATTTTTTGCTAAAGGTATGGCTGAAATATTATGAATAATCAACGAGTTCGGATGTGAACTTCTGATGGAGAAAAAATCCAGAGTTTTACATTGCAACTAACGAGAATTCTCCTTTAGGTGAAATAAATTTGGTTTGGCTTTTGAGAACTTTTCTGAATCAGGACATCCAAGTCGCATGTTAAACGCGCAAGCAACAACCAGCTTTTATCAAAATACTAACTTGCAGAAAGGTTTCTTATACATGAGCAATTTATCTGTTGGTTTTGCAGGGTATCATGGTTCCATCAATTAACAGTTACTAACATGGTTTTGCGCCTGCACATCCAGTTGCATTTGTCTTAGTTCAACAAGAATTACCGTCTTGGTGTGCCGTCCTGTTGTGGCTTTATCATCTTGGCTACAACTGCTGTCCAACTATGTGGCATACTCCTTTGAAACATCAGCACAAAACTTCTGTTAGTCTCTGATTTTAAAGCGCACTGGCTTGTTCTTGTAGTCCTTATTTCTTCTAAAATATAGGGATGATTCATTGATATTTGCAAATGCATTGTAGTTTGTTTGATGAAATATAATGCAGATGCTCACCAATTTATAAAGTTTGGCATGATTCTGGAAAATTGAATGATAGGAAATGGGCTTTCAATGTATTATAATTAAGGAAAATGTGTATAGTATAGATTCTTCTTTTTGTCATTCTAGCTAGTTGAAAACGTGTTGTCTTTTGAATTCTGAACTAGTAAGGAGGGGAATAAGGAATTTGGATCCCTTTCCTAAGATTTAACTCAAGCACCGCCAGGAGAATCCTGTACCAATATACCCATGAATCAGACAGACATGTTTCTCTTCTAAGGTAAAATGATTTAATGGCATCAAAATTTTTGTATATGAATTGAATTGGTATTAAAATTTTAAAATCAGTTTCAGATTATGATACCAAATATTTTTCCGATTGATTCGTGTTGATAAGAACACTAGATTTATTGACACGAATGCTAGAAAAATATTTAGTATGATGATATGAAATTCTAATATCAAAATTTTGAATACAAAATAAAGTTTTTGTGCTTAGAGTTCTAATACCAATTTGATAAACATGTACCACTAAAACATTTTACCCTTTTCTTCTCCATGCCTAGTCATTAGTGATTTGTAAATTAGGAACGATGTAGTTGTATATTGATTGGTTTAGTTATAAACTGAGCTAGTTTTGCAAATTTCTAGTTCAAAACGAACACTAAAA
The DNA here is from genome assembly GCA_949630135.1 of Balakata baccata. NCBI lineage: Eukaryota > Viridiplantae > Streptophyta > Magnoliopsida > Malpighiales > Euphorbiaceae > Balakata > Balakata baccata. Next base: position 1,835 of record CATIWF010090732.1, on the reverse strand, counting down.
TGTACAAAACTACGGTCCATGTGCACAGTTTTATAGGCAGTGAGGTTTTGACATTTTACATGACAAGACAATTCATTCCCTTGATGGTGTCATGTGTATATATTAATAGTTTAGACAGTAACATCAACAGATATTGTCGCAGCGAACTGCCATTCTCTTCAGTTTCATAATTATTGGAGACGTAAAAAGATTTTGCATGCATGACTTCTTCTAATAGATTTAAGATCCCCATGTGCGTATATTTATGACTAAATTAACCACATAATTATATTTTATAAAATGAATTATTCTTTAAATTTTAACTTATATAAATATAATTTTAAATTCAATATAAATTAATTATTAAATTATATTTTATAAAATGAATCATCATTTTACAATATTTAATTAGCTCACGATTCTAATTTAAATAATTTAAAATATAAAAAATATAATTATATCGAATTTAAAGTTTGAAAATTTATTTATATTCAATTAAAATCGAAATGTGACTCGTTGAATATAATATACGTACCAGCTAATATTAACTTTTAGTCTATATTAAATCTACATATACCCTTTATTCCTGTTTGAATATTTTTTTTATAAAATTATTATTTATTTTTTAAAATTTGTATAATATATTAGTATTTTTTTATATTTAAAAATTATACTATTTATCATCTCTATTATCATATTATATTAATACGTTCTATATTGTTAGATGTTAGATTATTGTCAAATGGAAAAAAACTTACAATTTATTTTTTAAAATTTGATTTATTATATTAGTACTATTTAAACAAAAGAAAATATTATTTATGACTAACTATAAATATTTTAAAATTTAAATGAACGATTAGTTTAATGAAAATAAAACAGATATGATAAATATTATAATTTTTAAACCTATTAATTTTCTTTCCAGTATATATACATATCCTTAATGATGATTAAAGCCCTTAATTTGTTGTGGGATAAATTAATTGCGATATATGCTCCCTGTTAATTAAATAGGATCAATTACAAAAAGCTTCAAAATTTGTAACTAATTTTATTTTTGTTATTCGATTTACGTTCTGCTTCTCAATATAAAAATCTAATATGAAACATAAATGCTAATAAATTTTTCATTTAATTTTATTTTGTTTGTTATAAATTATTAGAAAAAAAGGATGAAAAAATTAATATGAATTAAACTAATCAGAATTTTCTGTATTAAATTTTTTAAATATGATAAATCATGATTAAATTCATAAATTTATTAACAAATATGATCATGAAATTGTATTTGTTTTGGTTTTTGTTCTTAACTTTTAACAATATACTAAAAAAAAAAAGCTGAATTAAGTATTTAATTAAAGATAAATATAGTGAAATAAAAGAAATTGAAACAAAAATCTGAGTTCCCATATTTGATTAATAATTACATTGTTAAATAAATAATAATAATTAAGAGAAAAATAGAAGTATATAGGGATGAATTAGCAGTTTAACTATATAAATGGTATAAAATCAATATCATAAATATTATATTAATTTTTATTTTATAACTAAAATAATTTTTAAAATATTAAATTATGGTAACAGCGACGATATAATTTGTCCGGGTGATTGAACCAATAATCAAATGCTAGAGAACTAGACTCGGTAGACAGAAGAAGGGATGGGATTGATAGGTCAGCTGTAGTAGAAACGAAATTATGGCAAAGCATGTGAATGCTAAGTTTGGCAGAGAAATTATTTTGTATGACATTTATTATATACTAATTTAATATATTAATTAATAAAAATAAAATAATTAAATATATATTATTATATAATTAAATTGATTTTATAAACTGTATTTATCTAAA